>JAVQJS010018193.1:0-14585 GCA_036024795.1 Galaxias rostratus | reverse complement strand
ACTATTCAATCGAGGTAGCCCATTTGGAGGGGAGGCTCAAATTTTCAGTTATATCTGATAATATGAGCTACCGGGAAGCCCATCCTGAGGGGGAGGGTCAGAATGTCAGAACACCGGCCTCTCCTGGCGCTCGTCAGCAGGTGCTCGACTAGAGCGGTGCCTGGGATAATGCGCTGACACCAGGGAGAGCCCGGGACAGCAGAATTATAACGGCGTTTTCCTCCCTGCCCCCGCCAGCCCTTAAGCCAGGCCTTCACTCTGCCCGGGGGGTAAGCAACACCACATGAATAAGCATGTCGGTCCATATGCAAATGAATAAAGTCCAAAGGCACAACGCTCCGCTAGTTATTTGAGTTCCTCATTGATTAGGAATTATTTGATTCTATATTTTTCATAAGGTTTCTGTGGGTTGAAATATGCTGAGTTATCTTTGCTGAAGAATAAATACGAAAGTGGCTGCCAACCTAAAATTGAAAGTAGTTGAAACAGACATTTGGCAAACTCATGGAAACATTAATCATGTCACTGCCACCGTCTCAATTAAAAGATTAGCTCCGTTTTAATTCCAGGTTGACTGCTGCTTGGTTGGTCCTGAACGCTAACATGTTTAAGCAGGTATAATAACCTTTTAACATCTTCTAGAATAGTTAGCTGGCTGCCAAGCGAGAAATTATTGACATGTTGACGTGATTAACCCAAGCGCTGTGCTCTTGGTATGCGAGGAGGGGTGCTTTTCAAACTGATTACAGTTGGAAGATGTAATCAGCTCTCACTTATTGTGTTGTTTGGTTCAGTTGGTTTATGTTTCCATAACAAAAAACAACGACATATTGTATCCAATGGCTTTTCTTTGATGATACTGTATGGCATTACTTTTATTTCACAGAAAAAAAAACACATCACAATCAACAGGATAAAGTCGGATTCATTTCCTACGCATGATTCTATCTTGAATGACATTTGTGGCCTAGTTAGATGAAAACATTTGTAAGGTTATTTTCTGGGTGAAATAATCCAAATATTTAGTGTAATAACAATAACTTCTTCAGCAACATAAACCTTCAGAATGAAGCTCATTCTCCATTCACTTCAATGATTCAATGACACTCCGGCTTACAGAGGGTCAGGTTCAAAACAATAGGAAATCACATATATCACGATCATGACAAACATGCAGGGTGCATTGGCAGACTATTCGTTGAAGCCTCTGTTCTGTGTTAAGTCAAAACAGTTGTGAAAGGGGAATTCCTGTTCTCTGTCCAAGTCTGTCTTATCACGGTTGGATCAGCGTGTAGGACAAAAAAGACAATCTTCCTCGTCAGCTTACTGGGGAAAGCAGAGGTGTAAAAAAACATTTACCCTCAATTGGGTTTCTTCAGTGGAAGTGGGAGGCTTAAATCAATACCTTCCGATGTTAGTCAACGAGGTCGTAGCCGTGCTCTTGGCCTTGCTCACTCATCGGGCTCTGAAGCGTTTTGTTTGGGCTTCGCTGGGGGTGGTCTTCAACTGCTGTTTTTTTACCCCCTTTTGTGTTCCCTGGAGTGTGCAGGCGACACGGGGTGTTCGGTTTAACGGGTGTGTTGATATGGCGATAATACCCATTAGAGAAATAGATTTCGACAGACACACACACACCCACACCCACACACACACACACACACACACACACACATACACACACACACACACACACACACACACACACAAACGCACACACCGCACATGGACAGAGACAACCAGTCACCACAGTCTGCAAGATCGGGCATCATATTTCTGATAGGCACGAGGAAGAGGAAAAAGGCAAGAAGCCCTCTGTGTGGTTGAAATCAAAGCTGGGTAATCTGCATTGCATAGTGACAGTCGAGGTGAAACGAGTTCTGCTGATAGGCTGTGATCTTTTAAAGTGCAGGGATTTCTCTTTTCCCCGACTGACAAGGATTTGAAATGTCAATCCGATATGGAGGGAGTATCAAAGCAAAGGGAATGCCAGATGCTTGAGGGATTGCCATCGCTATGGTGAACTCGAGATATACTCTTAAGACATGCCCCACAGATGAAGCATGACTCAACGTTTTGTCACCCCCCTCCCCTATTTGCTGACTTCATTTTAACAGCCCAAAACACATTCCTCAAACTTCAATTCCCATCTTTAGGTTTGTCCTAAACATTTAGTCAGAGCCATTGTCTATGGGGGTCCTTGGCAGACAGCCCAAGCACCTTTTTATTTCCCATTGGAGACACGTATGCACATCCCTCTGGCCGTGTGAATAATGAGCACTTGTACTTGGAAGGAAAGGGAACAAATAGGGAATCTGCGCTGATGGAATACAGGTTGGAGCGAGGACGACCTTATAATGGTTTTCACCGTTCAGAGTTCACGTGTTTCCCAGACACAGGGCTGAGCGCGCTTCAAAGAAACCTACTTCCCCAACCTGAGCCTGACCCTGAGCCAGCGAATGCCATCCTCTACTGCTCACACTGACCATCAATGTGAATCCAATTACCATGAACAATGGTACTTACGGACAGGAGAGTGTATGTGTAAGTGTATGTGTCTGTGTCTGTGTGTTTGAAAGTGGGGTGGAACAGTGTACGTTGGTGGATGCTTGTTTCTTTCTCTTCTTCCAATGTACTCCTCTTCTTGACCAACGGCTCCCGAAGGTCTTTCTATATTCAGACTCCTCCTCCTCTCCCTTTCTTGGTCTATCTCACCACGATGACTCACCCTCTCACATCCTCCTACACAGATAAGCCTATTGGCCAAAATAGCCTCCTGCATCCTCCAGCAGCCTTCTGAAAAGACATGGGAAAGCCACATCAAAAGTATCTTCCAATCGCTCTCGCACACAATCACACCCAGCACCCGCCCCGCCCCCCCGTCTTCTCCATACGCCTTCAGTCACAAAATCATTGAAATATGGTGTTTGTCTTCCCTTAATTGCCTATATGATCCCACCATGGCCACATACATACAGGCCATGCTTCTATTCTGTTTCTGTGGCCCCGGCACGGACGCAGGGACTGCAATGCCCATAATCACTGGGCCAGGCTTTGGCCATTTTGCATGCTGGAGCAACAACTTTCAATGAGCTGCAATCAGCGGTTGTGCGTACAGTGCTTATTTTAGTGAGCGCCAGACAAAACATACTGCTCCCCTGTCCTGGTCTCTGCTCTTAAAGAAAAGCCTCTGTGCTTTAGTGAAGAAAAAAAATCAAAGCCAGAACTGTGGCCATCCGTCTTCATGCTCCATGCCTCTTCCAGTGCGGGGCCGACGAGCGTCCCATTCTGGCTGGTGACGTTCCCGACGGCCTCCCTGTGCGGAGTGGTCCCAGTAACCCTCCAGAATCCCACAGCGGCCACAGGCTTTGTGCTGAGTACACAGCGGTGGTGGGAGGCCGCCACAAGAGCGGGTCTAGCCTCGACGGCGTGTTGCTCGGAGACGAGCGTGCCATCAGAGAGCAGCGCTCTCACAAACGGGATGGAGAGAAATGAGCGTATCAGGTTTCCGTGTTTAGCCAACGTGGATAAACACTCAGAAGGAAAAGGAGCCGGGGACTGGGAACGGAAGTGGCTTGGACTTCTGAGTCTCCGGGCTCTGGAAGCCAAGTTTGCCCTACTTTATCTATCTGAGGCTCTCGTGCAGTGTGTTTCAAATTATCCCAGAGCAAGATTTGAACCGTGCAACTTCGTCATTTTCCCACTCGCCCTAAAACAAACATTTAATTGTTGTAGCTGCAGGACAAGTTTCAAGCTTGCCATGTTCCGCCTGTTTGATTTGTTTACAGGGCTTACTGAGTGAGGGGGAACCGTTTCCTCCCATTGCCGTACCTAAGGGAATGCCAATGAAACCAAACAAGTTGTTATCCCTGGATATGGACATGGAGTGAACAAATAATAATAATTTAGAAGAATAAACATGCTGCAGTGAGTGGCACGCAGATAAACAATTTGAGAACAACATAAATGGCCTGGTTCATAAATTCAAACAAACAAAAGGGGGGGTATATTATGGTAAGATGAAATTGTCCTTGACCGTCACTCAGCGCAATGTTACTGCAGAGTCAGACGCTGACACTGCTGAGGCACGTGTGTGGAGCACGCCATATTGCCTCTATGTCCCAGTCCTCCTCTCCTGCCCAGCCCCATCTTAGGGGGTGGGAGGGTACTACAAGGGTCTCTCAGTGAGGCATGGCCTCCAAAGAGGAAGGCACTGTGGAGCCATGGCGGCATACTAATGACCATCGATCCGTTAGCGGACATAACGTTTCATTCATGGGGACAGTATCCTTCAAGCCTCAAAAGGTTATTACAATCAATGTGCAATAACCATAATGGCTATCGAGCCCAAGTTGGGGGAGGGGGGAGTTAACATTTGTGTGGCTTTAAATGGCGGTTTGCCACGACCACGCGGTGATGGCATCCATTTGTGTGACGCTCTTCCCTCCACACCAATGACAGGACTAATTTAGCATCTGTTTGGCTGGGCCGACTAGAAAGACGGAAGACAGGAACACACATTGAAGTACTAATGTCTTTGTAGCACAGAAGGGAAAAAAACAAAGTTAATTAAAACGCGAGACACCTTACTGAATATGCTTAGCACTATTTCAGAACTGCGTTCACCCCCCCCAACACCCCCCCCCCCCCCTCCACCCCAAGGTGATGAAGGGAAAGGGAAGAAGGAGGAGTGAAAGAAAACTCGGCTGGGGAGGTGGCAATCACAGCCCTGATTTGACGTGTGACTCTCACGCTGCAGACGAGAGCTGCAAATTGGTTTCAGCGCTCAATGCCTCACCTTCATCAGAGCACGGAAAGCTCCACTTCACCATTTCTCGACCTCCAGCCGTCAGATGACAAAGGAGGGCCGTCTTTATCAGCCAACGCTATGCAGTTGACATGCTCTGCAGCCAGGCTAGATGAGGCTCCACTGCTTAGCTCCCTGGTGAGACACCGAAAAAGGAGGTGAGGTTCGACGCTTAACTTAGCTCGGCTAATTGTGCTTTTGCCCTGCTGACCCCCGTCACTTTCCACTCCGATTAGATCGTTTACTCCACCAGCAGTCGACCCTGACCGTGGCTTCAAACGAGCACTAAAGCTACTAAATCACCCATCTCCTATCAGGCCTCGATTTATCGCTTGCTGAATTTCCCTCGTGTGCACCTAAGGTTCTTCAATGTCGTTGGACATTGTAAACAAAATGGAGCGATATCTTGAGAACGACTCCGATTAGGACCAGGCCCAACATTCTAAATGAACAGTCATCGTGTTTTTGGCTTTGCAATGTTTGCGAGCCAGCAGGCCTGTGTATAACGGGAACGGTCAAGGGATGAAGTGAAAGATGTGTATGACGGTCTTCCTTCTAAAAGCAATTTCCTTAAAGTGTTGGCTTCTTTCATCATCCTTGTTGGGGGAATGGTAACACTCATAAAACCATGATGACGGTGCTTACATTTAATGACCTCCAGGAGGACACAGGGAGATCACCCCCTATTGATAGAATCATTAAGAAGATCTTGTATAATTTCTCTGCCGGATCAGGAGTCAATTTCCCTACAACCGTAATCAGTCCTCCTGGTGGTGAAGGGTCGAGTCCCCGATACTGCAAGAAAAATAACCATTTTCTTTCTATTGGGGGTAAAAGAAAAAATGACATGGATGAATGTTAAAGAAAAACATTCAATTATCTTTAAGCGGGTTTACCCAAGTGATTGCCCTGTTGATGGGAGAAATGGCCGTTGAGATGGCCACGGAGACTGGCAAATGGCCATTCATCCAGCTCCGAGTTGATTTGATGGGAGAGTTTGATGGGCCCAGTTGACGTTTCCTCTTTGCGCTGATGGCTTAAGGGAGGGAAACAAATTGTTCCTCGTTTGCCGAGACCGGTTAAGAAACTTGATGAGGGTAAATTACACATCACATCTGTCCTCGTTTTGGGCAAAACGTGTCTGAAGCCATAATTCTCAAGTGCAAGAAACCTATACCGTAACGCTCTAGGTATGGAATGGAGCGCAGCCTTTCAGAAGTGTGTCGGTGAGCGTGTTTTAGTGAGCCAGAACGCTATCATGTGGTGGGGGCGACACTATTCCAAGTGTGTGTTTGGTCATATGGTATGTGCTCGCTGCGAGCTCGCATTTGTTTGAATTGGTGCACGCGCACATTGTGCACACGCATGGGTTCACGGCTCGGGCGTCACTCTTTCTACCGGCACTGATCAGAAAAGGCGCGGTTGACAGTTCCGTGCTGCATTGTGGGTGATAGCAAAACATTCCATTCGTTCTTGGGGCTAATCAGGCCGTTTGTTCTTGTCCTGCTTCCAGAGTCAACAACAATTGGGTGATTAAATTCTTTTAAACTTTGACCTTGGCAGAATTATGCATGGGTGGGGAATAAGATAATAGTGGCTTTCAATTCTAGATTGACTGGTGGACATGTGAGTGAGGAATGAGAGCCGATGGTTTGCTACAGCAAGCTTCATGAGAGGCTCAAATGGAGCACACACTCTCTCTACCTCCCCTTTTTCTCAAGCAGCATTCTCAAAACACATCTCAGGGGTTGATCTGGTTCCACCTGTGGAAACATATGAACGCTAATGTGCTCCACTGACAGGGAAACACTCACTCCCTTGCACTCAACCACCCTCACAACAGACACATACTGACATGCACTGATACAAAAAGAAACACACATACACACACGCGCACACACACACACACTCAGACAGTCACATTCACTCACTTGTCTGCCTCCACCCCACGGACGGAGCTTTTGCAACCACACACAAACATGCACAGACAGACACACACACACACACACACACACACACACACACACACATACACACCTACACACAAACATACACACTCAATCATTCAATCACTCCACACTGGTTGTGTGAGGAGAAGCCAGCTTTCCCCTAGGCAGTCAAATATTAACATTTGGAGGGGAAGGTCAAGCATACGTTTGGCAGACAGTGAACCGGTGGACTAGAATCACACGAGTCAACCTGTCATTCCTATGACCTCCAGGAGGAAACACATGTCTGATGTCCCGCCCTCTGCTCAGCGTGAGTAACTCACATTCATGCAAGCACAGATGTGGACCCTACACTGCATCAATGTTAAATGTATTTCATCTATTTGGCTGGGCCAAATGGAATCCTTGCACTCAAAAAGTCATAAAAAAGACTGGAGGAAAAGATTTAGATGACTATAAAACTAACTAGTGTCCATTTCTAAAGCTCCTCCAATAGTTTTTGAACCTAGCTTTACTACCTCAAGCATACAGCAAGTATATACGAGAGGGGAAATATGACATGTGCTATAACCTATTTTAACAACACTGGGAATCATGGACAAATAATACAAGAGAAAAATTGGGTGTAGGGCAACAATAAGGGCATAAGAAATGAGAAACTATGATGCAGTGGAGGCTGTGCAGGTGGAGCCGGCAGGCACATGCTGGCCTGGAGGGAAAAAAGAAGACTAACCTCTTTCAACAAAATGGCTGCCACTTCACCCAGAGGCCTTCTGCCGCTCTCTGCGCTGCCCCGGCTCCCCAGCCCTCATAGGCTGCCTTTCACCAGCACTTTAAAACCTGGGCTGAAAAGAGCCACTATAACAGGACCCGCAGGACCCTTGGGGCAACAGCCACAGTCGAGTCAAATGTGAGAACACCGCATCGCTCCTGAAATGGGCAAGGGGGACTGCTACTGGAAAAGTGCCAAAAGTCCGCCTGTTCTTTGAACTCACCACAATCTTATGGAGAAATCATGTTCAAACTCGTCTTTTTTTGTGTTTTTTTAACTGGCAATGCAGCGTCAGAAAATGCCCACTCATATGGCTAAGGGCATGCATAGAAAGCTGCTTTGCAAGGCTTTGCTGTCTCTTTTCTACGCTCACTCCTCTATCTTCAGGGGGCTCTGTTGCGAACCAGACAGGTGGCAGGGTCTGAGGTGGTCTGCTGGGAGCTAATGGGCAGTGCCAGCCTTTGGCCAGAGCCCCTGTCATGGCTTGACACGCTGCCCAGCCTGCAGCACAGCTAAAGGGGGTGAAAGGCATGGCGGCCCTGGGGGACGGGAGGTCTGGATGTAGCCAACTCTGGGATGGTGGAAGAGCCTAGCATGGTGAAGGAAGGGATGGTGGCAGCTAAGCCACCAGGGGATCAAAGGTGTTTAGACCCCCCCTCCATTGTTCCTTGATAATCATACATGGGTGTGGGTTTCATAACTGATTACTCTGCCATTACTGACTTATAGTACAGTGGATTTCATTAAATATAGTTAGTAGTGCACGTCTAGATAGTGTATCGTTCATCTTAACAATTTCGAAGTGTTACCCTGTCACAACAAAATGTCTGTCGTGGATTCCTGGTTGTCAGTTTCAAGCTCGAGGGCAATCTCTCTCTCTCTGTGACCTTTTCAACCTGATGGAAGAGTCGATCTTATCTCAGCCACTGTAGGTTGAGAAACGTCACACAGACACACACACACACACACACACACACACGAACACACACATACACACACACACAAACACACACACACACACACACACACACACACACACACACACACACACACACACACACACACACACACACACAACTCGATTGCCCCAGGTAACCAGCCAGGAGTGCAGTGTTAATAAAATAAAGACGATCTGCTTCGATGGGCTTGTGACCTTCGACCTGTCAAATTACTAGGAAGAGACTGAGGCGTCAGATCTCTGTCTGGTCCCTGTGAACTCTGTATGTGGCACACTCCCCCATAATAAACACAGGCTACATTCTCATAAGCTGATAAGATCCATGACCTTGGCTCCCAGTGGCATCTATCTTTGTTCCTCTCTCCCACTGGTTATTGGTTCCACAAACCCTGCTTTGTATTTTCAAGACGCTAAGATAATTCAGCTGTGACATACATTAAACAAGCATTTTGCTATACATATAAATGATATATATATATATGTATATATATATATTAATTATATTTCATAATTGAATAACAAAACAGGCACCCACATGCAGAAGCTGCACAGCCTCTAAATCAGGGAGAGTCACATTATCACGTTGTCACAGTCTGTATGGTATGATATTAAGCTCCCGTTATTTATTTGTTAGCATTTACCTGTGGTGTGCTAAAACTAGAACCTCTCACATTCGTGATCACATCCATCCATAAATGATTGACTGATTCATAAGGGATCGTTGTTCTGTTGTCGGGAAGAAGAGCGGTGGTGTAATCAACTTGGATTGTTACGTTGATAAACATTCATTCAGCCATGACAATGCAGAAATCAACATACAATCTACCAGCTAGCCTGCTTGACAACAGGCACGAACCTTGAGGGCCTCGTGCTAATTGAAACACACACGGCTAGCTCTGCATGGAAGCCTGATTTTGCCCTGCTCTCCTTCTGTTGAGGGATTACCCAGCAACACCAGTACAACGTCCACGTGATGCTCGGCACAATGCTGGTGAACAGGAACTCTCCAACGTGTGAGAGCGTGAGTTCCTTTCAACCTCTTCCTGCGCTGCCGGCTGTCTCTGTGCCTCTGCGCGTGTAACTTCAGCAGGAGACCTCGGGAGCCTGTTTCTTTGACACGCCAGTCCGTGAGTGCAAATCGTCAGAAACATGCCCACCGTGGTCGTCGGAGCAAACTGGTTAGACAACGCTTTCACTCATGGTGGTGTGCTGCATGGTGCTGTGCGGTGACTGTGAAACGTTTTGCCCTTTCGAAATGCTTCGTTGTGGGGGACCAGGCCCTGCTCCCTCTGCCTCCTACGTCTGAGTCTGTCCGGACATTTCTCTGTGCATGGCGCCATATGGGCTCCCTGTTTGAAGCAAGCCACGTTAACCCACGCAATTAATTCTGAATTACTCTAGAAAATCTGCTGTTAGACTGGCCTAATGAGAATGACATGGCTGGCTTGGAAGCCTATGGGTCCGGGCAGATGCACACACACACACACACATGTACACACACACGCATGCTCGCTCGCATGCACACACACACATTTGGCAACACAGCACTTGCACACCCATGCTGCACACACACACACAAACGGACACACACAGTAAGTCACATGTTGGCATGTACCAAGTGCGTACAAACATGCTGAACCCCCCCAAAAATTCTATCTTACACTTGCAGTTGGGCACATGTGCTCTCATGCACGCTCAGAGTCACGCAGCCTGGGCACACGATTCCAGGAAGCATCCGCATGACTGCCCTAAATTTGCCTGACGTGGGCCTGAAATTGAAGCTAATGCAGTCCTCTCCAGAGACACTAAGCAGCTCACTGGTAAATTATTGAGGGAAAAAAAGAGCTACGAACTGCATAATTTAACCAAAATAAATGAGAAATATGAGAGAAACGTTACGAAGAGACGAGCATGTATTGATTCTTGACATATTGCGTTGTTTATCTTCAGCATAACTTGATGTTTACGTGCATGCGATCCGGAGCGTGTGCATGGGTAAGCTCACAGCAGTGGGATGGATGGGATCATCAATTCAATTGATGGTCAATTGTTTTGCCCTGTTTAAGACACAACATACACAGTGAACACAATGGAATGTTTCCTCCATCTTATTATGTGTATTAAAATAGTAAGCATGTTTGGGAATACATCACATAAACTTATCTCTTTGGTGTGGGCATCCGTGCGTGAACGTCGTATATCCCCGGTTTAGATAACGGCATTGCACAAGACAAAACCAGAAAGCTGACCGGAATGCATAGCAGCTCAATTTGATCGTGGGTAGTGCACCGTGCTTTAATTCCCATCTCATTTCTCATGCACAAATCAGACTAGCTCCAGTGCCCTCGTAGCTTGTCTTCATCTGCTGGGTGCGTCGCTGGTTATTCCAGCGCTCAGCGCGTAGCCATACTAGACCTTCAATAATTGATGATTTTTTTTTAAAGGAAGGAAGAGGGGGGGAAAAAGGGGAGCAATGTCATCATTCTTTGCTATTTTTCAAAGACTTCCTCGTTTCGGAGGCAGGAACACCACGGATCCACGGGCAGTGACATGGAGACGAGAGGAAATAACTTTACGGGATTAAAGGAGATATGTTTCCATTTGGGGGAGATTAAATTAATCTGCTGTTATTGAGTTTCTTAATACATTCAGCAGGCGAAGTCTCTTAAGGCAACCCAATTATATCCCATGAAAAAAATGTCAGATGTGCATTGTAATATGTCGAGTTTAATCAAATTCCATCTTTCTCCGGGGGACCATACTTCTGCGACACAAAGGTTACAGGAAATGTTATCTTTATTACAAGCTAGTTCAGAGTACACTTGTAATGATGATCCTCAATTGAACGGATTACAGTCTATTTGAGGGACTAAATATCTAGCATATGTGCTGGCCCCTTGCATGTGTACTCGACAGCTGTGTGGCTATCAAAGGCCTTCTACATCGACTGGTAAGATCTCTCCCAACGGGACGCACCGAGGGGTGAACAGCAACACTCCTAACAGAAAAATTCCACATAACATAAAAAACCCCTTTGGAAAGAGAGAAGCATGCAGCACATCTGCACGGCACCAGAAGGTCTCAATGCTGCAGAGTCAATGACATCTCTGTGTGCACGCCTTTAGTGTGAACATCTGGCAGGTACCTTGCTATTACCTCGGTGCTGGCCCACCAGGGTTGAGTTGAGCTGGGCAGCCCGGTTGCGGGGGTCACGCACCGGGCCAGGGAACAGCTGGCCGTAGCGGAGGGCTCGGAGCTGGCCACTGACGTCCGCACTAGCAGCCAAACATCAATAGGACGCGGGTCTAGGTCACGTCTGGTTTGAAGAGCTGGAGGGCTTAGCTCGATTACGTTTGACTACAGAATAACTTTCTGGGTTAGAAGAACTTTTGATATTTCCCCCTAATGAAATCGTGGCTGGGTAGAATAGCAGGTTTTTAGATCTCTCCGTTGTGCCACTTACCCAGCACAATTAAGGTCTGTGAGGTTGGCTGACATAATCCAGATGTGTCAAAGTGCGGGCCTCCTTAAAGCTTTAATCCAAGCGAAATGCTGTCGAACTGTTAAGGCTAAATCTTGCTGAGAAAACTTTCATTTCTTGCAGAGGCAATCTAGTTCTACTTTTGTTGAAATAATACTGATGACCTGAATGCCTTGTGGAAGACATCTATAGAAGGCATTGTAAAGAGGATGACAAAACACTGAGACTTTTTTTTTTACATCCTGCAGGACTTTCCATTGTTTCTAAAACTACCAGGTTAACAATCACATAATAAATCAATACATACAAAATAATAGGTAATTTGCCAAAAGGATCACATACACCTGTATACATTTGGGTGCACCAAATGTAGGTGTGATATTTTGTCAACGCTGACAAGATTTAGCTGTGAAAGTGCATCTGCGAGTACTTCATGACGTTATGCAGTGCTCACAACAACATCATATTGTATAAACACTACATAGGTGTGAGTAGATCTTATTGGTTAAGGGACTGGGCCATAAGACATGTTATTGATCTACAAGCAGACAATTATGCCTAATCATCTAAACTGGGGTTAAACCTTCACTGATTTCCCAGAGACACTTAAAAAAAAAGCATGTATTTCCTTTAATTATCGAAGTATGGCCCTTTGAAAGCCACATGGTTAGAGACGATGTAGTATATGCATATGAGATTATGTTCTCTGCTGTTACGATTAAGAACATGTCACGCCAAGATAACAGTCCATGTGATTCGGAAAGTCAGACACACAACGTTTAGCCATTCACTCGTGTAGATCTGAGATTGTACCTGGGAGTCAGAATATAAGAACCACTCACAAAACTAGCATGGTCATCTGACGATCAGTAGGGATTGACACGTGAAAACGTTTCTAAAGGAGGAATTAAAGCAATGAGCTGGAGTCCAATAAAGAAGGAATGAGCACATTTTTAAATGATGAGTCCACCAGGCCAGCCCGCCAGTGTAGATCCTTTTTCTAAATGTTTTCTCTTCCCCAAAAGTGCTAATGATTTTCAGACCTTTCGTATTTATCTCCCCAACAGCTGGATGGGCAGCTGTATGCCCACTCCCGGAAGCCAATCAGAATCATAACACTGGATTATTCCTGAGTCTTCTTGAGCCTCTTTCTTTCATTCTCTCCATCTATCCATCTCTTTGACCAACTAAAACACACTCGTTCTCTCTACCTTTCCTCTCTTTTTTTAATCTATTATTTATGCTGTGTAAATGTTTCCACCCACCTTATGAGTGGGTAAAATAAATTTCTTCCAGTTACTAAACGTGCCTGAATTAATTCAAGACAGAATAGTGTTATGAGTCATATGTGATTGTGGGGCTCAGACAACAGGTAAAGAAGGAGCTGATTTCCGTATCGGGGCCCCTTTCTTTTGTATAACTTCGTCAAGACTGAGAGGAGCGAAATTAATCGAACAAAAAGTAAGTAAGCTATTGAGGCACAATTAAAACATGTGTCCATGCTGAAGAGACAATTCATTCAACAGAAAAACTCCAACAATTCCTTCCTCAGCTTGCAACTGAAGGCCACCAGAGAAGAGGGTGTATAGTTTCTCCATAAACCTGTTGAGGAGATACAGTGTGAGTGTGTTTGTGCTGGCCGAAGCTATGCTTAATTGTTTCGGGTGCTGCCAGAGGGAACGGTGTGTGTGGCGGTATATTTGCTCCAGGGGAATTTTGAGAGCACTTGGACACGGTGCGGAATGGAAGGGTGGAATTTCATTATCAGACCTATGTGATCTGAAGAGCAAGTGTGTGTGTGTGTGCGTGGTGTGTGTGTGTGTGCGTGTGGTGTGTGTGTGTGTCTTTTTTAAGTTTGTGTGTCTTCAGCTGAGGGCAATTTCCTCTCAATGACACACTTGTTTAAAGACGTACTCTTTCTCACTAATACAACACACACACGCACACACACACACAAACACACACACACACACACACACACACACACACGGTCCTCCCTGCTGACTCACGGAGACACAGAGAATGAAGCTGATCATATCTGGAAAAAATTATGTGGGTCATAGACAGAAGAAGACAAAGCTATCGGGAGATAAAAGGTGGTACGTAAGAACCACCATATGAATGAATAAACTAGATTAACAGCCAAATCAGGAAAACATGACACTAAATCAAGGTATTAAAACCAGGAAAGAAAGAGAGAGACACAACCTACACAGTCACGTCCTTCATGTGTTTGAACCAACAAGTTCACCTTGACTCATGAAGTCTCTCGTGGCAACATTGAGACACATACAATTGTGTTGCTGCGGGCAACCTAGCCTTTCTACCTCTTGGCAGCACCACCATGTAAATGATCTGGTACATCGAACCGTATGGATTATCCTGACCAGAACCAACGGTGGTACCATGAACCATCTCTGAAACATAATCACAGATATTATCATAGACTTATAAGATCTCCTAAGTAAATCATAGCTGATACACAGTTGTACATATGATGACGTATATCTTAGTAACTTTTGTATTATTTATATTTCTGGTATGGATATTTTGGCTCTGTTCTACGTAGTTGTTGCCTGCCTTGTCATAAGAATTTCTTTGCTCAGAATGATCCTGTATTA
>JAVQJS010018121.1:0-11103 GCA_036024795.1 Galaxias rostratus | reverse complement strand
GCGATCTGTCCAGGGTGTACCCCGCCTCTCGCCCTAAGTCAGCTGGGATAGGCTCCAGCCCCCCCGCGACCCTGCATAGGATAAGCGGTTCTGACAATGGATGGATGGATGGATGATTTACTGGTTTAATGGTTCTACAAATTAAACACTGAACCTTTGTAGTGTCTCATTTGTTGTAGCGTACATCTTTGGAGACCCTGTGAGCAGGAAAAAAAATATAGTTATTATTTGGTGTCTACATGTAGTCTTCGACGGAATAACAAAGGATCTTAAGAAATACCATCACCAGAGAAAGAACAATAAAATGACTTTAATTAAAACAGCTGCATTTGAAATTGGCAAAGTAAAACATATGTAATAATGGCAGTACAAAAAACATATGGGGCAAAGTGAGTCTGTGCTAACAATTCACCATCTAAAAGTTGTCTAATATGATACAAAACTTTGCAATGGCAAAACACCCACAATAACAAGCATCACGGAACTCATACTAAATAAATACTAATCTGAATTGACGCTTCTGCTCATCCTTAAACGAGGTAACAAGTAGCAACCACACAAACAAAACCATAATCGTGGCAATGACAGGAACACTGAAAAAATAAATACCAGCAGCACAAGAGAATCACGCGTAAAAATATGACAAAGGTACAGCTCTACTGTTAAAAACACGTAAGGGGTTGGTTGGTAGGAAAAGCACGATGTACTGTGACACGTGCGAGAAGACATCTCAAGAAGATTTGTAAATCAATTGCTAAGAATTAAACAAGGAGGGTTGGCTGCACAGTGGAGAAGACGGGTCAAGTGTATGGTAATTTGGAAATGTCTGGAGCCGGGGAAAAGCAGCGTTGTGAGATCCATATGGGGGTCACTGGGTCTAGGGAATCTACAGAGTCCAATATGTAATGTACTGGGTTAGGACTCCTGGGGCTGGATCCAAAGGAATTCTCCAGGGCTGCTTACTTTCGTTTGCTCTTTGTGTCGGTGGTCTGAAAAACGCTGGAGGCTGACATGAGGTTCTCAATGTACTGACCAAGTACCTGATTTTCTGACTTCAATTTCAGGTTCTCCTCCTTCACAGCATCCACTCTTGCTGACAGGTCTGACCACAATGTAAGCAACAGCAAACATGATCAACAGTGATGCTTAAAAATGTACAACTAAAGGATTTGTGTGGAGACTTGCTGTTTGGTGGCTTTCATCAATTTGTGTTCCAATTGTGGGGGTGTGCTCACCTTCTAAAGTGTGTTGAAGTTCCAACACCTGGTTAATGAGTCTCGTCTTCTCCAGCTCAGCCTGGTTTTCCATGTCACCTGCATTCCCAATTAACAATGATATCTTACAGTCTAGCACTTTGACTTCAGTGCAAACCACAACAAAAAATGCATGTGGTGACACCACCTGTTTGTGTCTGTGTGTTTGTATACTAACCATCATCTGAGCTCATGGTGAAGTACTCGTCTTCCTTTTTGGAATGCAGGGCTGCGACTGTCTTGAACACTAAAAAATGTTAAAGAAATAAGAATCAGAATAAGTAATGGGAAAGGTGGTCTTTTAAGGAGAGACAAACTTGTGTAACTTTGCAAGTTCTGGGGCTTCTGGGAGCACAGATGGAGATTTTAAATAGCTGCATCAGATGGATAACCTCACCCCAAGCTTATTTTATCATACTGCATAGCAATACTAGACATATTGAATAATACTGTTAAAGCCTAAATATATAATGCGGAATGACAGTGCTGTCTTGAGGCAACAGCTTTGATTAGTTAAAAATTAATTATATATATATATAATTATATATATATAATTTAAAGAACTATAAAAGTTAGATATATAATTTAAAGTAGAGTAAATTGCATGTAATTATTTAAGTAAATAATTGTATTTAAATTTTATTAACTTAATATTTGTGCGTTGAACTAACATAATACAATTGTGTGGAATCTGTTTACGAAGTACATTTAATTGAAGTCAACAAGTACTTTTTTTAGTATATATTAAGTTTTACTAACAAGTGGTGCAAGCGTTCACATTATTCCCTAAACAAATTAGAGCAACGCCAAGCAACACATTTAGGATCAGGTCCGGTGGTTAACAAGAAGGCGATGAATATAATACACTTTGATTTTGACTATTTAAAATAAATGGTATAAATCAAGGGGATCTTAAGTGATATTGAGACCATTGGTCTCTGCTTTGGTCAGAGGTCTCCAATTGGTTAGGATAAAAACATGTGAAAACATAATGGGTGAACAAATGGGTATATTGACTACAAAAATTGTATATTCTACAATTTAGTTTACAATTAGAACAAAAGTCAACCTACTAGTTTATATATAGTGTTAATGCCTGGCAAAGAAAACAATGCAGGCCTTACTTTTAGTATTAACTTCTAAACTGTCTAACTGTCTGGTTTTAGAGAGTCCCTGCATGGAAGTTCCTGCTGCAAGGACAGGCCTCAGGAGTGCTTTTTACGTAGATTGTCACTCACTTTCTCGCTTTAGGAAAAGTGATAAAAAGACAACTAGAAATAATTTTTAATGATAAATTACACAACTTTGCCACTTTGAGGGCTTTATGTTACTTAATGCGTCGTATCCAAGCCGCCATTGGGTGAGAGGCGGGGTACACGCCGGACAGGTCGCCGGTCCATCGCGGGGCTAACACATTGACATACAACAACTCACACACATACACAAATTCACACCTATGGACAATTTAGAGTCACCAATGAACATGCTTGTTTTTTGTGGACTGTGGGAGGAAACCGGAGTACCCGGAGGAAACCCATGCAAACTCCACACAGTGATGCTCAAATATATAGTTTTCAGTTTGGGTCGTAGGAAAGTGAAGCTTGTTAGGAAAGTCTACAGACACGAAATCCAATGTCAACGGGGGACTGACACGCTTTTGCTTTAGCAATATTTGAACAAATTGGGTATTATTCATTACTGCACCCAGGGGCAAAGCAATGAGTTCAACCGCTTTTCTTCTTCGTTTCTGTTGTCGTCAATAGAACTATTTTTGTCTACTTGCAATGCATCGACAGTATACTAACTGGAAGTCAACACCGACAGTTCACACACCACCTGTGTGACGTCAGAGATGTCACATGAAAATATGGTGAAAAGTCTCAATTTCATTAAAAAACATTTTAATCATACACTGTACTTTGAGTAAGTTTGATGTTAAGAATGTGTTTTACTATTCGTTTCTGGTATTAGAATTAGCCTAAATTCAAAATGCGTTTATTTTACCCTTTAACTCACGGTAACCAAACAATTATTTAATATAGGCCTGCCAAAAGAAACACTCGCAGTCAAATAGATAATATACGAAAGTGTATCGAGGTAAAAAAAAAAAAAAAAAGTTATACTTTCTTTCTGTTTTTGCGTTCAAATAAGAAAGCTAGTGGCCTAATAGGCTAGCTAGCATTATAAGCAGAGTGGCTTCCACCCAGCAAAAAAGTTACATGATGTGCTGATAAACCAAATGCACGTCATAGAACAAAACAAACCCTTCTCACACCCGGCCTGTTTTTGTGCTAAGCTTACCTTTACAACACACTAGAATAATAAATGTCTGGCAACCAGACTCGTAGTTGGCTAGTGTCCTTCCGCTTCAATCTAATCCGACTCAAAGTAAACAAATCAAAATCACATGCATAAAACGGTGTTTAAAACTTTAAAGTTATGATTTACTCACCTTAAAGATAAAAAAAGTTAATAGTAATATTTTGGTTCTTGAAAGGCAAGATAATCAAGCGTTGTAGATTACTGCAAAGACGTCTTCTTCTACATTTAATGGCAGATTGAACCAACTGTGAGGAGCATTCCACCATCTACGGCGCCGGAGTACGCAGTGTCATGACACCTCAATATACTGTATCTTGATCGCCAACCCTAAATCACATCAATTAATCGTCCCCTTTAGAAGACTAAACATCCTCCTTTTAAGTTCCAAAACTCCATCTCCAGTTCCTAGGAAGCCTCCCTTATTCCACCCATCCCCTTCTCCCTCACACAATTAACAACTGTCCCCTCTATCATATTTTGGAACACAATGAGACATATTTTACATTTGCTTCTATTGATTACATACATTGCATGAATTTGCATCGGATTGACAAAAGTCCCCAAAAGATTTCAAACCACATGGACCAGTCTTAATCCAGAATAATTTTCCCTGCTGAATCTACCTTTAAATATTAAATTGACTGACTTTTGAATCCCTTAATAATGTCTACCCTTGTTGTCTACATTCCAAGTGCTTTACCATTTCATCAACACTTAAGTTCAAATTATTGATTTAGACTCTTCTCTCTCAAAAGGGACCTTTACATTTACAGTGTTATTGTCAAGAGCTCTAGTTGCTAACTGATCCACCTGTTCATTAACTGTAACGCCCCTGTCTGCCAAGGTTACGGGTAAATATATATTATGTGATTGATTCGATAAGATTACAAAAACGTAACGTTTCGTGTCATAGTGCCTGCTCTCGCTTTGGAAGCAGGCACTATGGATATTTTGTGCCTTCACACACAGTTGTGTTTTGAAAGGTCAGCAGCAACCATGGTAAAGAAAAAAAAGAAGTAGAAACCCGTTTCCCTGCGCAAATGCGCCAGCACTCTGAAATTACCCTTGCAGCACAGACTGACCGCGGTCCAAACCCCGTTTGTTGACAAAGGGGCTAAGAACCACAAGATTGATAGTGCCTCTTCTTCATAATATAGTGTTGGACACATATGACAATGAAGAAGCTTACTGCAGGTGGTTTAATTTTCAACAATATCAGGCTTTCGTCTACAATGCTTTAATGTGTTCAAAAAGTATGCATTTAGTTTAAATCAGGGAGGTGTATGGGCAGTCATTTCTCCCTGTCAACATGGGCTAACAAAATACTACTCAAGTGAAGTTGCCCCTTTAGAAGGGAGGCTCATTTTCAGTTGTATTTGATAATATGGGGCTACAGGGAAGCCCCACCTTTGAGTTGTACCCCACGGCGAACGAAATTTCGTTTTATATGCAAGCTGCGGGACTTTTAGGAACTTGAGATCCTATTTTCCAAAATGTTATCCATTTAAGAGTGGCCGGGGAACTGTAATGGAGTAGACTGCAGAGCATTTCGGTTGCTGGTTTAAGAAGCCCATCTGAAGACTAGACAACAGGGAAATGCCAGCTAGTAGCAAACGTTTCCCCATCGTAGTTTTTATCTACTTTGGCAAAGGTTAGTGCATATACAGTATCTTCCTGGTGCACACCCACAACACTAAGGATGAGCCTTTTCTAAACAAAGCGAGTGCGACTTTACAGGACAAACTGAATGGCCTAAATGTAACCAAGGGCGTAATGTTCGAGTCGAAAAGTGATACAGACAATTGCTCAGATGGGGAAACATTTTTATTTAAACGATATTTCAACAGACATTGAAAGCAATGAAGGCCTAATACATTTACAATACCGTTATAAGGTCAGACAAGATAATCGACTTTAATGCATTACGGTGCCCTAAGACGCATGCAGTCTGTTCTTGAATCTCTCTTAAATGTCACTCTCAGAAGTGACTTAACCGCACAGTTTTTGTTGCTGACTGAAAACTTGGAAAAAAGATTCTGGGATGAACTGTGGCAAGGATCTGTGTATGGGTCTTTGCTTGACCTAGGCCCAATGTCCTTTTATGACGATGTCATGTAACTGCATTGAAAACCTTCTTATCGTGCAAATAAACCTTCCTCAAAGTGTTCTCTTTTTGTTAGTTCACATTTTTTACTGTATTATTCTTATCATTTTAGTTATTTATTTTTATTTTATTTACAAATTAAGCTTTAAAATGTATTTGATACGTATGGGACAAAACTGACCATTTCAAAAAGTTATGCTGGGGGTCAAGTCAGCTGTTGGTCTTACCAATCAGACAAAAAACATCCGTCAGAAAACAATGCTGCTTCGTTGTTATCTCCATGGCTAAGCTCTTTCTTACTTATCAACACAGGAAAATTACAAGGAGCAGGCTAGATTAAATTGGTTAAATAGCTGGTATTAAGTGCACGCCTTTTGCTGTAGTCTTGATTTAATTATTTCTCAAAGCTGCTTGTTCTGTGACTTCTGAGCAAATGGTGAACACTACCCAGGATCTATAGCATCACCAACTCATGCCCGCATCTCCACGGGCATAGTAGGTGTGGATATCAAATGAGCAGCAGGAGTTTTAAGAAATAAAGTAAGGTCTTTGAAGGAACACTGGAAAGTTTTATGATTAGGATATTAAGGACGATTAAGGACGCCGTCTCTCTTTGAGCTACACTGGGCGACGCGGTGCAAGCATGGACAGCGATGACGAAAATATGGAAGAAATCGTTGAAGGTAAGCTCCCCCAAAAAATAAAACACTGAATTGAGCATACACAATCGCGTTGGTTGATTAACAAATCGTTTCAAATAATCTTGGCTGTAATCTTCGCCTGGGCCCAATCGTCAATAGCCTATTTGTAGCGCACCGGACTTTATTTCGTACGGAAACCCACATGTTAGGTGACGGAGAACAGCTCGCGAGCTCCAATTTGAGACGCTGTCATGTTTCATTTACAACTTTACAGTTTACATTAAATCTGAGTTTGAATGTATTGTAAGAAACTTCGAATGAAAGTTGCAGTCGTGTCATCGTCTCTACAAATAAATTCTATTGTATGATGCTTTTTAAGCATTTTTTATATTTTTTATTATGCAATCTTGTGCAATCTGCAAGCAATAACGTCTGAACTTAAACTTGGTTGTTCTGGGTGCGTTGATTTTCCAGCCACATCTACTTTGTGTTAGACTAAGCAAATAAGGTGGCCCCACATTTGGAACGTTTAAGACGATTAGCTTGGTTACATGTTTCTTCGTATGATGTACCCATTCCAACTCTTTGGTCTGAGATACTGTCACTAGTGCATCGGTTTCCCAAATGTATGCAATTGTTTCAAAGTCGAAAGTAGGCCACTTATAATACAAATTATCGTTAGAGCAGGACAAATTATATTTGTTCGCTAAATAGTGTAACGTGGAAGTGTTTGTATGTCCAGGTCCTCTGGATGAAGATGACCTCCCGCATGGGATGTGCACAGTGACCTATTCGTCCAGTGATCGTTTCGAAGGACGCTTTGTTCATGGAGAAAAGAATGGGAAGGGCAAGTTCTATTTCTTCGATGGAAGGTAAATAGAAATTTTGAAGTGCTTTGTTTTTCTGCCTATAAACTCCTTCCATAAAATAGCTTTCCCTTCAAATATCTATATTAATCACCAATGTTTTATCATCTTGCCTTCCTCTTACCCCTTTTTCTCCAGTACTCTGGAAGGCTTTTATGTGGACGATGGACTGCAGGGTCAGGGGGTGTACACCTATGAGGATGGAGGGCTGCTCCATGGAACCTACGTGGATGGAGAGCTCAATGGCCCTGCCCAGGAATATGACTGTGAGGGTCACCTCACTTTCAAGGGCCAGTACAAAAACAACATTCGTGTCGGGGAGTGCTGGATTTACTACCCTGTGAGTTAGTTTCTTTGTTTTGTAAAGAACTACAATCTATTTTTGTATCTTAGTGCTCTGGTTGCACATGTCAGAAAGAATCAAATGGGGTAACTGTAGAAGGAATTGTATACACATACATATGTGTGATGGTAAATGTGTTTGTGTGTGTCTGTGTAGGACAGGGGTTGTATTTTTGGTGAAGTGAATAAAGATGGTGAGATGACCGGTAAATCAATAGCCTACATTTACCCAGATGGCCAAACTGCTCTCTATGGGAGCTTTGTTGAGGGGGAACTGATCGAGGCTCGAAACGCAACCGTGGTTGGCCCAGAGAAGGACAGGCCTAGCTTCAGTGTTGCTCCTGAAAGTGAGTGGTTCTCTTAGCTGGGCCTAAATTGGGTGATCCTTGTAAATGACCTATATCAGTTTGATCAGTCTGATTTCTTCTCTACTCACAAATTTAGTTTACTACTGTGCACTTTACTCTCATCATTTAGAAAATACAGCCATATACTGTTCTCTCACAGGCCCTGTGTACTCTTATGATAAGTCAACTTCAACTTGTATCGCCACACACACCATGCTGCTAGACCCATATGAGAGCAAAAGGTATGATTTTTTTATGTTAACCCCTGCAGTTCTCTTGCAACAAATAAGTACACAGGCACCCCATTTCCCTCAGACGTCTAACCATTTTTTCTTTTGCTTTCACTGAACTTTCACACAGCAAACAAAATTAGCAATTAATTAAGCGTTAGGATTGAGATTTGTTTGTTTCCCTACTGAATTTCAGGGTGTTTGTGGCAGACTCCTTAATCTCAGGAGGGGGACAAGGCCTGTTTGCCAAGCTCGACACAGAACCTAATACTGTTGTGGCGTTTTACAATGGAGTACGTATCACACACTCTGAGGTAAGAGGTGCATGTTCACTCGTTCTCTTTGTCTCGCATTTGCAAGTTTTCTCTCACTCAACGGGCCATTATACTGCCAAATGTGGTACTCATAGAAATATAACCCTGTATGGTTGTGCTAATCTACGATAGACCTAAACTGGCATGCATTGATATATTAAATACAGTCTGTTTTCCTCTGATAACTACATAATGTAATGTTGATTTCTCAAGATCTCAAGTTAATTCAACTTTGATTTCTCCGGATCTCTAATTATTTGTCATTTTCTTAAAATAACATTTGTTTTCCCAAAACAACAGGATAATTTTTCTTTAGATCTTGAGATAATGATCCAAATTAAGTGAACTCACAGGAAAATGGATATAAACAACTTATGGTTTGCGCATTAATCAAACCCTCCTGCTACTATTATCATTGTTTGTGACATTGCCATGGTGACTATCAGGTAGATAGCAGGGATTGGTCAATGAACGGCAACACCATCTCATTGGATGAGGACACTGTGATTGACGTTCCCCAGCCGTTTGACCAGTTGGACAAATACTGTGCTTCACTGGGACACAAGGGAAACCACTCTTTCCTTCCCAACTGTAAATATGATCCGTAAGTAAAGCAGATGATGGTTGGGGCAAAGAGGACCCCAATTCAAATTGTGGGACAAACCTGAGTACAAGGAGTCAAAGCACTGCATACATTGATTTGAATTGTGTGAAATGTTCAAATGATTGTGTTGAAACATGAGGACCCAAGGTAGCGATGTCCAAGCGTTTATTTCTTTTTTGTTATAATAGGTACTTTCTATATTTTCCAGCCCACTGGAGGCTTAGGATAGATATTTAAATAGTTTACTCAAACTTTTTTATCTAGTCAGCTTCTCTATTCTCTATCAAACCTAACACCACATATTCCCTCAATAAGATAATCATATTGCCCTACTCTGAAATGTAGAAACTGTCCAACAATTTTCAAGTTTTACAACAATTCCAACTAAACATAGTATCGTTATATCCGTCTTATATCCATAAAGTGCACTGCATTTCTTCTTTATTACGGAAAGGCTGAGTTGCTCACATAACTGTTAAATTGCGGGATCAGCATATTCTTAAAAGCCAGGCCACTATTTATGGCAAAGGGATATCGTTATTGGAGAACCCAACTCAAGTGTCAACAAACACAAATTCAGATATTCAAAATTTACCAAACCATTTTCAAACAGACTTTTGCTAGTCAACAAAGTGAAAGATCCACACTTGCTCAAAAGTCAACATTGTTAATAAAAAAGAAAATTGAACTTGATTCTTTTTTAAATCCTGGCAAGTAGCATACTAGTGTGTATACTAAACTGAAAATGTGTTCCAGTATATTAAGCAATAAAAAAACTTGTGAGCGTTTGGAAATGTGTTCTATCAAAGCAAAGAGCACTCAAAATTAAAGGCATAAAAGTCTCAAAGAATAGCTCAACCGAGGAACCAGTGAAGTACCCAACAACATCCAATCAAAAGTCTATTATTTGAAAGCTTCTTTTTCTTAGAATTGTTCAAATATTTATCACATTATTTTTTACTAAATCAGAACTAACCATTTTCTGCTAAATGTATCTATGAAGGACATTTTATTGTGATTACATTTTTGCCCCTGTTGCCCAGACCTGGTTTAATCCATAGGAAATGTTTCTTTTGTCTTTTCAGATACATCCACCCTCGTTTTGGGCCACTCAAATGCATCAGGACTTTGCGTGCAGTGCAACGGAATGAAGAACTCACTGTTGCCTATGGTTATGACCATGAGTCACCTGAAAAGAATGGTCCGGAAGCTCCAGATTGGTACAAGGAAGAGCTAAAGGCCTTCCAGCAGGCTCAGGCAGCTCAGCCCAGCCAATGACTCTACAAAGTGATGTGTGTGGCACAACTATGTACATGAACAGTTCAATTCCGTGCCATCACTCTCCTAAAATCAGACAATTCAGTCATAGCCTATTGCGGGCAGGTGATATAGCTGGACTAGTCAACATACACAATACTCTACACCAGTTTCTACATCCCCGATGTAACCACTTCTTACTCACTACCCTGGTGTCATAAAAAAAATCCTTGCTACCTCTGCAACATCTGACGAACCCTGTAATTGTGCCATAGGATGCTAAAGAACTGAACTTATGGTAACAACACATACAATGTTATATACTATATCTAGGTAAGATAATTGCCTTGGTGCTTACAGCCACTCTTTCACATGTAGGAAGATTCAAGAGTTTAGGTTTGATCCTTTTTGCAAACTACGAAGTAAATTAGCAAAAACTGTAAAGACCAAGCCAAATATTCTAAACAGCTTGGTCTTGTGTCTAACCACTGCTTTATTATAGGCAAGGACATTTAGGACTCAAGATTGTATTGCTCAGAATTTGTTTCATTTCAGCAATTGTTCTAGAGGTGATCTGCAGACCTACAGCTCCCATAGTATGGTAGTTGGGCTCATCTTTACCCAGTAGGCATTATAAAATCGACCTATTGTTTGCATTTGTGCCTCAGAGCACACTTGTCTACTACTAAATAAATCATGAGTATGTATCCATCCATTGTCAGAACCGCTTATCCTATGCAGGGTCGCGGGGGGGCTGGAGCCTATCCCAGCTGACTTAGGGCGAGAGGCGGGGTACACCCTGGACAGATCGCCAATCCATCGC
>JAVQJS010018115.1:0-11907 GCA_036024795.1 Galaxias rostratus | reverse complement strand
GTAAAACTACATGTTTCTACTACTCCTGTTTTAATTTGGGGGAGAATTGGTACTGGGCAAGCCTATAGATCACCATGAACACAAATGATTATGTTGTTGGATTTATTTTTGATGTATATGTTTTGTATGTCCCAAAAAACAAAAACAAAAAAGGCCATACCTAAATATTGGTTTATGAGAAACAAACCAGACTCTTGCGGTAGGCTCTACCCACTGTACATGGGATTGTTTTATAGCTTCCATGTTTATAATACATCAACTAATCCTAGGGCTTTCCCAGCTGTCGCTATTTAAGAGATTACACTTCATTGTTGTTTTCTCGACTGCTGTTCTCCGATAACAGTTAGAACATTTCAGCTGTTCCACTGATGTCGAGGAGGAAAGCCAGACATTTCATTGTTCAGGGGCCGCTATGTTCCCACGACCGTTGGGTGTACAGCCGGCCACTGCCCAGTCCATGGAAAATGCCTGTCATTCCAATTCCTTAGGGGAATGAATGCGTCCGTGCCCCAGTATGCCACCTTTAGGTTGACTTGTGACCATTGTCTTGTGCCAAAGACTCACAACCTATACATTTACTAATTTATTAGACCAAACAGGCCAGTGCAGACAAAACATGAGGCGTAGTGTATCTTAAGAGCGCGGTGAAAAAGCCTGTCTTATCTGTCGTAGTCAAGACAACCTGACACGGCATGAGGGAGAATAAGGTGGCCACTGTTTCTACCACACAACGGAGGTGTCAGGTGAGCGAGTGTATGACTCAAATTAAATATCAGGTTCACATATGAAAGGGGGGGGGGGGGAGTATACCAGGAGCGATAGTGAATTCCTGTGGCGGTGAGGGCAGACGAGGAGCGGGTGGAGACATGACTGCACGGCATTCCTCTCCTCCTCATCCACTGCACGCTCCGCTCGCTGCCACAACACGCAGCGCTTATCTAGCAGGCCCCCCTCTGTATTTTCACAGGACAAGTAAAGACCGCATAGGGACATGGGGATACCTGTTGCAAGACGTACACGGGCATGGATTAAATCGACAAAGCAGTTTTACATGTAGCGCTCAAAGAAGTGAATAACCACCCAAGTGAATTACAACAAAATCCTCTTGGTGACCTGGATTTTTTCACTCCACAAATACATTTTAAAAAACCACCCCTTTCTTGAAGATGTTATATCGAAACAAAAACTAAACAAGCATCAACAAACCTACACTGAAAAAGTTCTGTGTTACTTAAGACATCATCTTCAGTCATTCTTTTGGCCATAGTTTAATTATAACGAGGATAGATGATATGGTCATATGTCAGTACGAGCAACAGTGTATAGTGTTCCCCCAGCTGCTGTGGTGACTGGCGAAGTGTTGTCTCACCATTCTGTGGTTAGACAAGCTGTTGTAAGGCCACACCGCACACGCGCGACCCCGACTGCTGTCAAAGGGTCAAAGGTCAGGGTGGGTCTGCATCCCTATCAGGAGTCTTACAATCCCAGGAGTTTGCCATTCAAACACCTGTCATCGCGGGGACCTCATTTAGACTGCAAGACTGCCAAGTCGGTGACTCTCTTTGAAGCTGAAAAGGAGTGTCTCAATCTTTCTCTCACCCAAGCCTTCGGCTAAATCTCACCAAATGAAAGCAGCGGAAGAAACACATTGTCCCTTCATGTTGTGTGTGGCTGAAAAGAACGGGAGGCCACAGACTTCAGCACACACATCTACATGTAACCCTGGTCCCAAAGCAGAGGCTCTTCATCTTTCTCTTTCTGTTTAAGCAACAGCGAACCAGACAATCTGACACAAGGGTGGCATCCACGTGCTGTTAGGCCGTGGGCTAGTCATTTCTATTTGACTCAAGATACAAGAAATAATACAGAAACTATAACGGGGGTGTTCGTGATGTGTTTTATTATGCCCCCTTGGAGCACACTTTTAAACACCTGCTAAGATGTTAACTTTGATTTTATAGTGTTAAATTGTAAGTGAAATATTTAGAAACTTAAGTTTAATAATTTAGCAATCTAAATTAGTAAATTATATAGAACATTTACTTGATGAGCAGATCCATTATCTATCACCCCCCTCTAAGCAAATATTCTCTTGCTTCATAGCGGTTGACCACCTCGGCTCTTTGTGTATTATGAATACCGTGTAAAAGATTTTTTTTACAATGTAAAATGCATTATAAATTCAATTCGTTTTATTATTTATTATTATTATTTTTATTATAGTAATTATTTACTATAATTCACTCCCAAGTAAAGAGAGGGAACTTGCTTGGGTAAATACTGCTTCTCGGGTCTAGACAACTGAGCCCTAACCAGAAATCCATCTTGGACATCTTAGAAAATCATTGTTTAACCTATGATAAACATACAATCAAAAGGCTCCAGAGAATGATGGGCAGGATTTAAAATTAGACATCTGTTCACTCTCTCAATTCCGTTTCAGGGGCAAACTGTACGTGCAATGTGACCAACAGTCGATGTGATGAGGACGGGGTTTGCAAGTAAGGACTTCGGATTTCCAAACTATTTTTTATTATTATTGCCACATTGCGATAAGTGACCAAAAAGACAGTGGATAATATTATGGAAAAATCCACACAGTGATCAGTTAATTGGCAAGGTAGTCTGAGAGTCTATGCTTGGGTCTATCCTACTGTATATACTGTATAGGTCATTCAAATAAACACACCAGAACCGTTCGCCCTCTTGTGTTCGAACGAATAAAACATAAACATAAAACACACATCTGAATTTTCAGCGTTTCAGTGTTCCACTGAGATAGTGTATTTATAGCCTCAGTGAAGTTTCTGCTGGCACAAGTTAGGCAAGTATTAATGTATGATGGTTCGGGCCTAATTATTTGTGCCGTCTTTTTCCAGGTGTGACCCTGGCTGGGAGGGGGACAGGTGTGACGTGTGTGTGCCAATGCCAGGTTGCATGCACGGCTCCTGCCATCAGCCATGGCAATGCACCTGTGAGCCTGACTGGGCGGGGCGCTTCTGTGACAAAGGTGACGATTTGTTTAATGTGTTTACCAGGTCATTTAATTGTGCAATGCTTTGAGAACATTTCAATGTTTTGATTGTCCTTGGTCCTTGCAGATATCCATGTGTGCTCAAAAGAAGAGCCTTGTCAGAATGGTGCCACTTGTTTGACCAAGAACTCGGGTGAATATACCTGTCTCTGCCCAGACGGCTTCCATGGAAAGAACTGTGAGCTGAAGACAGGACCATGTCATCAGAGGAGGCAAGGGCATTTTAATACGACAGCATTTCCTTGCTTGTAAGGGACAAAATATTGATATGTAAGACGTGTAAAATATGTAAGAATCTAACATTGTGACATTAGTTTTCCCTTTTTAAATCTAATTCCAACAACATGGTTGTCTGCAACTACTGATTTACAATTCACGCATTAATTGAAATGCCCAGTTGAAATATAAACAATCTATTAAGATATATGTGTGTGTTTATGTATGTTGTAGGTTGTTTTGTGAATTCTTATGAACTCTTTAATGGTGGCACTGCCACAGGTCGGATAGCTGGTCAATGTGGGTCTGCTGGAGAGCAATCAGGTCATTTAATGAACTTATTAATTCAACTTAATGACTGCCGTTAGTGATTTTAAAAACACTGAGGGATAGGCCTCCACTTCACTCCAAAGCATTGACTAAAGCGGTTTCCAGGGAAACCAAAGTAGGCCACAGAGCAGCTGAAGTGCAGATACCTCTTAAGGGTCCTAAATCAATTCCTGATGAGGGTAATCAGTATTCACTACAGGCGAGTGCTTTAGCCAAGGGCCATTTGAATGGCTGGCCACGATTTGTAAGAGAACAAAGAAAGGTTTTGAATTAAGGCACATATTGTTACTTATGAATTTGATACAGTCTATTAATTATGATCAAAATATCTCAGATCTCCATGTAAAAATGGCGGCCAGTGCGAGGACAATGACGGCTACGCCTCAGAGATCTCCTGCCGCTGCCTTGCAGGTTACACAGGCCCGCGGTGCAACGCCAACGTTGACGACTGTCTGATGAGTCCCTGTGCCAACGGCGCCACCTGCCTGGACGGCACCAACCGCTTCTCCTGCCTGTGCCCTGAGGGCTTCACAGGACGATTCTGCACAATCAACCAGGACGACTGTGCCAGCCAGCCGTGCCAAAACGGCGGACGCTGCTTGGACCGTGCCAGCACCTTCCACTGTCTCTGCCAGCCTGGATACACGGGCAGGACCTGCAATGTACCCAAGCTGGGGTCGACAGCCCCGGACTCCCACACCCCCAAACGGAGCTCTGACGGCTGGGCTGGGGGAGGAGACGACCGAGGCAGGGTGACCCAAGGCCGGCCTGTACAGAAGGCTACCACAGGGAACACATCGCAGAGAGCCGTCGCCAGCGGAGCTGATGGTGGCTCGAGACTTTTTAAAATCTCAGTCAAGGAGGTGGTGACGGAGAGAGGAATGGCTGGGCTTTCAGAGGCGCAGCTGATTACCATACTGGTGCTGGGGGGGATGACACTTGCTGTGGTGGCCCTCACCGCTGCACTGGTTCTCAGGGGACATTGGCAGGGCCGCTGTGCCCGATGTCGTTGTGATATGCCTTCCTCCCAACGACAAGCGTGTCGTCTACCTGCCCAGAGCCATCGTGTCACGGTGGAGCAGGAGTGTAAAATCAGCTTTCTGCATGCCCCGACAGCTCCAGAAATGGAGAAGAAGAAACTGAATAGCGAAGTGATATAAATAACATCATGAGAACTGACTGTTTACAAAGACCAGGGGAGGGGGGGCTTTCCTCTGTAGCTAATAGCTATGTCTCTCTGTAAGAGGATGGAGAAACCACGGCAGAGCATTGGGTCTGTTCGTGTGTTGATGCTACCAAATTCACCGCAAGTAAAGTGCAGTGCTGCTACATTGGGCTAAAACAAGACCATGAGTATTGAGTGAAAGCAGGAATGGAACTCTCTTTCCTCTGACAGACCATTGTTCTTCAAGTTGATAATTTACTAACTTTTAAAGACCATCGTTGTTGTGGATGAACTGTTGTAGAGGTCAACCTGGTTTGAGAGCAAAGTAAAAATGTTAATTTATACTTTATGGCATAGCATACATGTTAATACATTGTCAAATTGCAAATGGAATTTCCTTCTGCACTGGGTTGACGATTACATCTGATTTGTCAAGGCCAGGCGCAATATACTTGACAGAGTTTTGTTCTTTTTACAGTGTACTTTTTACATACCTTGTGACTACTTCAAAACACTGCCTAAAATATTAAATCCTGTGATTTGTTTTATATGTGTATCTAAATCCTTGTAAGTAATGTTTATATTTTTTATGTCCATACTAAAAAAAGTCAATGTGAAGTTGTTTAGTTTTATCTGTAGCTCAATATAAAGTCGGTAATCAGTATTAAAAGGCTGTGTAAATGTAATTTATTTCTGTAATTTATTTGTTGTACTTGTGTGTAAATCAGTCTATTTTTTTTTTTACTAATGTGTGCAATAAAGTTATGAACTATGTTGCAGCGTAAATCAATTATCAACCGATGTATGGGTTTATATGATTACAAGGCTCAATTTCCTTAATACAAAATTACTAAAATTAACAGAATAGTTAAGAAACATCACTTTTTAAAAATGTTCCAGTGACATTAGTTATTCAATTAAGAACCATACATGAAATGAAATGTTTGCCACCATTATAGCAGTCCTGCTAATTTATGAACAGTTTAGTGCTCAAACTATTATTTTGTATGGTCTGTAAGTGTTCCCAGTAGAATGCAATTATAACCACACAAAATAAGACACGACCTCTTTAGAGACTTAATATGCCCAACTATACAGCTCTTAAATAGACTAAATCCTGTCTAGTGGGCACAAACCGTGACCCGACCTCGACACATTACACCGTAAAGGAAGTCGCAAAGATCCCCAGAATAAACTGATACTTGAGTCAGCATTTCCTGAAGAAATTAGCCACCAACACCATTTACACTCTTCAAAGTTACTATAGACTAGATTCAATGTCTATACCGTTACATTTCAAGTTACCTGAAATGACAATGAATTTGAGGTTATATGTATTACAGCCAATCAAGGAACGGTGACTATGCAATTTCACAAACCAATACTTTCCACACAAAACATGGTGAAATATTTTGTCCTAGTGTGTGTTTTCCGGAATGAGAGTCATATAATTTGCTTGAGGGTATATGCAGGAGAACATTGTAAATATTTTTGGAAAATTGTACATTTAGATTTTAAATGAAAATGCTAGATTTAACCAAGGATGTTTCAAAACGGCAACATGGTTTGGCATGCATTGATCTTCAACACTGCACATATCTATCTCTACCTGAAGCAGATGTTTTATTCATTATAGTCTTTGGTCACCTGAGCTTCAGCACTTTAAGTCGATGGAAATATATGAAAAGGGAAACGTATCATTAATTGTGACGGTACAGGATGTCCATTGGAATTTTTTTAAAAGAGAACTGGAACAATGGGGATTATATTGTTGAGTAAAAATGTTCTCTTTTGAGGAATGATAAAAACAAAGATGCTTCCACACAGGTGCACTGCATGATGCAATGCAATCAACACCTGATTACAGAATGTGGGAAATGCTGATCACGCCCAGTTGAATCTGATTTTGTATCAAGATAGCAATGTGACTTAAAAGTGGCAGTGAATCACAAAATCAAGCATGGAGAGCTATTAGAAAAAATACTTAATTTTCCTCTTAATGCAAAACATCTCTATGTTCTAGATTGTATAGTGACACTTAGGGGACAGTTGAGAAACTACACTCTTTTTTAAAACACGATGCACATTTAAATGTTGCTTTCACAGTACATTTAAACTATTTGTACATTAAAAAAAAAGATCTCATCATCAAATTCAAAAATGAATTGGTCCAGTGTTAATATTCTGAAAATGTAGTTCCCATTAAAATTTAATTAATATTAACAAATTACAGTCTTAAATGGTACAGTTGTCATCAGCGATATGGTTTAACTATTAGATACTCAAAACAAAAAAAACACAAATCCATCAACAAACCAAAAGGCAATCTACGACAGGAAATGGCGAGGACTTCATCTTCAGGCTTTAGGGAGTTTGTCAAAGAAGTCTCCTAGGATTCCTTCAACCTCCTCTTCTGTGTAGTCATGTACATGAAAAAGGGAGCCATCATCTAACCCTCGGATCATGGCAGACAAGACTGGGCAAACAGGGAGAATATTATTACATAGTAACAATATATATATATATATATATATATATATATATATATATATATATGTATATATTTACACATCAAAGATGAAAGTGTATTACATTAGGTAAATGAAGGTAAAGGTAAAAGTAAAAGCACTATGAATCTTGTCATGATGAATTGCATAACCAACGGACCTGTGTCTCTATTCACTCAAATTAATTTAAATGTCCTTGTTTGAACTGATATATATATGCCTGTAAAGTTGACATCATTCATATTTAGGAATAAGTTAGGAGATCAAAACCAAGGAAAAGCCAAGATATACCAACTGAAAACAGAAGAAGCTCATCCTTCATTTGAATCATTAGGACAAATCTTGACATTTGCAACGTATTACCTTTTCCAGAGGAAGGCCTGAAGAGACAAAGGATCTTCTTATTCATGGTTACAGCCCTGCCCAGCTCATAACCCACTCCCAGTGATGGCTGGGTCACCTCGGCAACGATAACTGGTTATCGAAAGGAAAACACTTATTCATGGGAAACCTCAGACTTTACACCAGTACATTAACAACAAGTTGTTGCTTTTGTAATTATACAACGTACATTTTTTAAGATTCACAAGACAGTCTTTGCATTACAGTGTTCCAGGTGCCAACATGTCAGGTAGCGAATTCTACAAATTTAATGATAAAGAATGTGATAATCATAAAATAAATGGTTAAAATAAAATTGGATTAAAAACCTATTTAACCTTGTTTAATTTATCTGAGGCAAAAAATGTCAGGTTTCACTTCTGTCCAATTCCAACAATATGCGTTTTAAAATGGAAGAAAAGTTAAAAGGCAACTTGTCCAAACTAACATCAGTACATGGTCCAGTGGTTTTGTTGCATTTTATAATTTTCATTATTTGACAGTTGCCATTATCTAGAATAAAAATGTTACACCGGGCCAGGTGTTTTTGTATCCTTAGGTGTTTGTCCTTTTAAAGTGCTCAATGCCTACTTTGTGACGTTTCCTCAACAATCTTGCATATACATACACTCGATTTTTTTTTTTTTTTACTTTTTCATTTTCACAGGAAATAACAGTATCAAATTGAGCATCGCAATCAAAGATAGAACCATGGAGAAACCTCGGTGGATAGAGCACTGCCCTATCTCTAAGATCACAATAATAAGATGCACAGTACAATACAATTGAGGCCAGGTCAGAAAAAAAAATCGCGACGCAACTGACTGCAACTGGCAAAAGATCGTAATCGCTCTAAAACTTGAGTGGTTCACGTCAAAGCAATTAGCACCGACACGAATGCCCGTTAACATATTTGATGTCATCATTGTATTTCCCTATTAGTAATAGCTAATATGACTGTATGTATGATTATCGTTTTTATTTAGCTGCGATTGGCACCAAAACTATGGTGCAGAGTATATCATTTTAATAAACAATAGCTGATCCTACTTTTGCAACTAAACGCGCCGATAATGCCTTGGACACACATATGTCTATACGCCTTCAAATGTTCTAAAACTGCCCTTGGCGATTTGTCAAGCCAAATCTTCTGTGAGGACATGCAACGGCTTCATCCGCCTAGCAACTACTAGTTCAAACCGCTGCAACTTTTGTAAGCAACGTTCGAAAACCGCGAGTGTTTAAGCCTTAATTGTTCTATTGTATCTAGCAATAAATATCTATCCTGATCAACCAACGATTTTCATAACTGGTTTACTTTCTCACCATCTGACATTCGAAGCCATTCCAAGTCTCTGTCGTGGATGGCTTTTTCGCCCCCATGTAAGGCATCCTCACCTTCAGAAATTAACAGCAATTTAATGCAATGCAAGCTGGACAGAAACATCCAAATGTTTTTACAGAATTGCACGACACGTATTAGAACTTCAGCAGGAAAGTCTACATTTTGCCTAAAGTTTGTTAAGGATGTGTCCTAGTTAAACTTGGTTAAAAGAAAAAAAAAAGGCTAACATAATGAAAGCATCCTCACCTTTTTCAGAAATTTCCACGTGACTCACGTGTTCCGTCAAAACGTTCCCATATTTTCCCAATGCACGAACAATTTTCTGATAAACACCCACATCCTGTCTGCCTCCACGAATACTACCACAAAAGTAAATATGCATCGCTAATGCGACCGTAAAGACCCCGGTTCAAGGTATACTTTACTTGTGATGGCATTCACACTGCACAGGCCATAGACACATTGAATGCGTTGCACTCGGTTCGTGAGGTTGTTACTGTACGTCTACAAGCATTCAAGTATGCGTTTTGAATAATTTGGACTGCCTGTGCTCTTGGCTATCCTGCTGTTTGTTTTGTCACCCAAGGCCAAGCTTAAACAAGTAAAATGATTAGAAGTGTACATCAATTTCTACAGCACACTGTATAGTTTCTGTTATGCATTTTCTTGCAAATGCTGAGAAAACAGTTCCACTTCTCAAACCTTTACAAAGTACTGTGACACACAAGTCTGGAACAACCTCAGTTAGTTGTCCGCCTTTTGCGCGGTCTAGAGGCATGGCCAAGGACAGAGAACACGTAAACATATTTAGAGATCCCTACATGGCACCGAGCTTGCGTAAACACTTATTTTTTTTCGGGAAAAGTTTGGTTAAATAACACAAAGCACTTGTATTAACTGTGTGAATTAAAGTGTCATGTATAATACATCAGAATACACAATAGACTGTGAAGTGTGTGATAAATAAAATTTAAATAAACTAAGAGAAGATAGTGACGTCAAATTACTTCCGACTTCCGGTTTTACAAAGAGACAGCGTACCCGGAACCATAACAGCAGCTGTTTTACGTCACATCGGAATACTATCAAAGCATCGAGGATACCTCCTGAAGGTAATTTGTCAAATCTTAACTACATTAGACAAATTGATATGCTTGGCGAAAAAATAAATGATTGAAACTGCCTAACTTAGATATCCACAGCTGCTACAGCCTGGTTATGACGTAGCAGTAGATCGATTCGCCCATACGGCTTTCCAGGGAATGTGTCGTGTCTGTGATCTGGCTATAGCTATATTAATCTCGTACATTTGAATGTGCGGCTCGGCAACAAGCTAGAATAATAACTAACGAACCGGTTCTATTTCTAGAAAGGGCTTCTCTTTGAGTCCTGCGTCCTTGGATGGAAGTGGAGAGAGTCTTTGACATGGGTCCTGAGAGAATCTTACCAAACTCTGAGGATGAGCTTGGTCAGGAGCGACCGTCAGATGGTGGTGGAGTGCCCGAGGTCGTGGGAGAGTGGAACGGCGAGGACATGGAGGAGGATGAGAACGAAGGGGACCCAGAAGGAGAAGACGATAATGGAGGATACTATTATCAGCCACTAAACCAAGATCCTGATGGACTGAACATGATACCTTTGGACCAGGGTGACGGGAATATCTCACATGCTGAACAACTGCAAGATGTTCAGGAGAGAATAGAGGTAGACAGACTGGTCCCCGGCCTCATTCAATGTCCAAAATACAGAAGTTACCGATGTAATTTATTCCCATAAATAACTATCTTAGCTTGGGTAATTTTAATGTCATTAACATCATTCGGACCTTTATGTAGGTGCCTTATGTTGCAGTATATAATTTGATGGTTATTCTTTTTTATAATAGCAGGTTTTGTTTACAAAGGCACATTACTTACGTCTTAAGCGACACAATTTATAGTTCAGCTCTGTGCATCACTTAACAGGCAATGGGTCTTCACCTGCCTCAGGCCCCGTCCTCTGAGATTGATGAAGAGGAGGAAGACCCGGAGGTCGCCGCAGCCCAGCGTAGCAATGCGTCCATCCCAATGGATGCAGGTAAGACTGTCTTTGTACTGTGTTGTCGCCTACACATTAACATGAAAAGTGACTACCTTTTCGTGTCAATGTTTGTAATCACAGCTTTAGGGTGGACATATCAATACATTTTAAGGAATAGCTAAACTCTTATTAAGGAAACGCTTCCTTGAAATTTGTAAAACAAAACATGTCTATTAATGCAAGTTAGTGTTCTGGTTCGTCTATAACTCATGATTAAACTGGAGACAAAAAGGCCCAAAAGTAAAACAAAAAAAGAAGAAGAGTAATCATCAGCAATGCTTCTTCTGCTAGATCACGTGGAGCTTGTAAAGAGGGCCATGTCAGCTGTGGCCCTGCCTTCTCTGGGCATCCCTGCATGGGCTCAGGAGATCTCGGACGACCAGTGGAAAGACATGGTCCAGCAGACCCTGGACACCCGTCAAAGCTCCTCTGCCCTCAGGCTACAACGCAAATAAAACACTGAACTTTGTGAAGCTGATACTCAAACCCTATGGTTGGACCATGCCCTACTCTCACCATTGTTCTTTCCACAACAGGCAAAGTATTTGCTCTTTGTGCATGTAATTTTAGCCTGAATTTGTACAACACCCTAATTCATGGAGTTGAGCTGTGGTGAACAACCTACACATGAGGTATGCTGACCAGTATGAAAAAATATGTTGTTACATTGTTGAAGATACTGAAACTGTCCAAAACTCGAGTACATTCTAACCTTTTTTTCATCCCGAAACCTTTGATTGATTATGTTTTTAAGGAGGTTATTTTATGATATTCATCTTAAGGTAATTACCATATTGAACTAATTTTAGTCTAGTCTTTCATAATGCTTGTATATAATACTAATATCTGC
>JAVQJS010018106.1:0-12525 GCA_036024795.1 Galaxias rostratus | reverse complement strand
CCTATCCCAGCTGACTTCGGGCGAGAGGCAGGGTACACCCTGGACAGATCGCCAGTCCATCGCAGGGCTAACATATAGACAGACAACCATTCACACACACATTCAAACCTACGGACAATTTTAGAGTGACCAATTTACCTGTATGTTTTTGGAATGTGGGAGGAAACTGGAGTACCCGGAGGAAACCCACGCTAACACGGGGAGAACATGCAAACTCCACACAGAAAGACCCTCAGGTGGGATTCGAACTCAGGACCTTCTTACTGTGAGGCAACAGTGCTAACCACTGCGCCACTGTGCCGCCCCAACTCATTTACAATGAAACAAAAATGAATAACCATTAAAGAAGTCTATCTGTCTGCAAAGCGGGGCTAACACATAGGGACATACAACAACTCACGCATTCACACCAGCAGACAATTTGGAGTCACCAATCATCCTGCATGTTTTTGTGCTGTGAGAGGAAACCAACGCTAACACAGGGAGAACACATAAACCTGACACAGAACCGCTGAGCCACCGTGTTGCCACCAAAGAACATAACATGCCTAAACATTTACACCAAACGTTTTGATCCAGAAATGTGTTTGTGATTGGTGCATACTTTTGCCTGTGGGTGCGTATAATTATTCAGAGCATGCAAAGTGATTCACAAAGCTGCTCTAGAAGATTCCCACATAGTCAAAGAAGGAAGAGGGAAAAAGAGATAAAGAAACGGGGTTAAACAATATTAGAAAACAACGCAAAGGAACAGGAGGAGTAGTTTAAAGTCATACCAAAACAAATGGGTAACTGTTTTTAAAGCTTCTGGGCAACATCTACCCATTGGATTTGTGTTTAGTAGTGGCACTGGTAATGTGTTACTATTCTCAGACCCTCAACCAAACCACTGCTGTGGACATAAACACACCTGATTCCACTTTTCAACTAATAAAACCTTAATTAGTTGCATCAGGTGTTCTGCTTAGGTGAAGTAGCGTTCAAGGTCTTTATCACATATAAACAGAAATATCTATCTCAGGCGGCAAAGATGAAATCAGATTTGATTTGAGATCTGATTTTGAGAGAAGCTTCTCCTGACTGCTTGGCCAAAAAACAATTTCTGCCATGCCATATCTCATTGGCTGTTTGTAGACACTGATTACATTTGTGCCTGACATAGACAGATTGGAAATGAATGAGAAATGGAAACTGTCAATGGCTATGCAAACAAAATTGATGCTCTATTGCCATAGAAACACTTCTGTTCCTTGTGCAGTACAGGCATTACTTATTGCCAGGGTTGTGATTTCTAGAGGCTAGGGTGTGGTCCCAGCTTCCAAGATGGCAAACGTTGCAAAAGGCTTTCATCTACAGTGAAGTAGAGCTGATGAAACCACCCGCAAGAAGTTGGGGTGTCCAGACGAAATGGTAGGAATGCAACATTGATCTGACAGCCTCAAACCCCACCACAACTTGAGAACCACTCTGTTGCATCTGTAAACAAATTTACAAAGACTATAAAGTATTCTGTTTTCAAGTATGGAGCCATCTATATAGCATCTAGGCTGCTCAGCCACATTGGCTTGCTAACCATAAGCTTGGCTCCAGGAAAGGTAAATAACCAAAGCTTTGCTGTGTTCAGTCGAAAGTCTCTGCCCGATAGATTGACATGCATAGATACATTCCCAACAGTTCCTCAGATGACAGAAGAGTAACAGAGTAAGAGAGAGTTTGAGGGTGCTCTCGAACCCCTCCCACTGGCAAACCAGCACAACTCCAATCTACCAGCTACTGCTGCCATGCAGTGGGTGGATGTCATGGCTGGCACAGAGACAACAAGAACTGCCGCTTTTTTTTTTTATAACCCAGTCTTCACTGACATTCAGTGTCTCATTTAATGCAGACTCCATCTGCTCAATTCTTTTATCATTGTTCTACGTCTCTCTGACCCATATTGCCTATGTCTGTCTGTGACTGAGGCTCTCGTGATCCGTGGAGTGTGGTGTTCTTTTATGGTTCAGGACCCCAGTGTCAAAGTGATCTGGGATGCCATTAGGAGGAGCAGGCACTGTAAACACTGTGACAAATACAGACAGAACAAGAGAGGGGGGGGGGCGGCACCGACAAAGGCAACAAGGAGGAAGAGAGGGAGGAGGAAGAAATATGGAGGATAGAAAGACAGAAGTGATTAAGCAAGATTTATGGAGCATACGAGAACTAAAAGTAGAGAGACAAAGAGAGCGACTGAGTGGCAACGGAGGAGGAGACTATGCCCTACCAAATAATTTTACCCGTCCTGTGCTGGGTCAATTAGCTAGCTCCCCTGAATATTCAGAGGAATGGGACGCAATGGACAAAGATGGTGACAAGAGGGTGGATGAGTAATTTTTCTGTGTGCTGTGTTCCGTTTTTCTACATACGAAATGGCATCTTGTAATTGTCATACTTTGGAACATAAAGAAAAGTGGCATACAAATAAAGTTATAATTCTTATTATTAATTTTGTTAAGAGGAGGAAACATGTCTGACGTAAGCGCTAGGTAATATGGCTTGAAAGGCATTCACAGTGAAAGAACCACCAGGTCTAGCTCACACTGAACCCACACTGCCACTCCACATGGGGTTTTTGTGGACCAAACCTGCAAGACTTTGACAATGACATTTCTTCGAAAGAGAGGGTAGATGATTACTACAGGTGGGCCTGATGGGCCATTAGTCAGTTGAATAAAATATGAGGTGTGCAACCTTTTTAAAACGAGGAATGTCTACAATGAGATGTAAGCTAAATGAAAATGCAGACCCCTCAAAAGAAAACAGACTCTTGGTGAGCCAGACACGGTATATGACAAGGTTGAGAGATGAGAGATTATTGGTTGATGTATATATTGTCACATGCTCTTAGTGAGTCTAAGTAATGCCAGTTTCAAGTTGTAGCTTACTTTATCAACACAATACATTCAATTGGTTTGGGCTTTGAAAGCTAACTTGGCCCACTTATTCAAAGGGTCGAGGGCCCTGGTCTGTTCTCCAAATAGACATAGTAATTTTGTCCTTTGCTTTTCAAGGCCATTTCATGGTGTTATTCTTTTTAGGTCTAGCAGTCTCCGTGTGTGTGTATGTATGTATTTGGGTTTGTCGGTGGCTGCCGCCTGTCCATTAGAAGTTGGGCAGAGCCCACGTGGCCACTTAGGAACTCTTCTAAATTATTCACAGCATTTACTTATAAATATACACAGGCTGCTCCAGCTCTCGCTTCCAGTCTGGCCTCGTCTGCTCTCTGGTGCTGCCCCCCCCCCTGTTTGTCTGCTTCCCATCCTGGAAACAGTTTCCTGTGCAGGGACTCTGTCGCACACTCTCAACATAAACACGTCACCGATTCATTTTCTTTTTTCAGGAAATGTGGCATTTAAGTGTGCCGGCCTTCTGAAGGTCAAGGGGAAAATTGATAAGTGGAGCGTATAGGTTCAGTTAACCCCACTGATTTTTTTTTCATTCATGTGGCTACCACTTCCTTATGTGTGGCTTTTCCACCGCAACAACTTCTCCTCCATGTCTGCCCCTTCCTGTTGAGCCATGATTCTTTAAGGTCCTAAAGGTTAAACATCTCTCACTGCATGTGCCCTGACGGTGCCCTATTTCTCTCGCCTGTGTCTAATCACACTCAACCCCCTCTCCCCACTGCCCTGCATTTCACCTTTCCCCCTCTCTCTCTCCTTGATGGTGAAGCAGACACATCAGACCGTGCATGGCCGCAGCTCCCTCGCCCAGCCCCCCTGTGTCTCTCTCCACGTCTCCCCATCTGGGCTGAGTGTTTCACTGGTCCAAGGATTGAGAGATGTGGAGACAACACACATTGACTCCTCAAAGAGCAGTGGGAAGGAAATGGTTTGACAGAGGGACAAACATGACAGTTGGCAGAGCCATTCCTGTGACAGGGAAATGCAAACACATCATGGGAAGCACTAGCCACACACAAACACTACACACAACATATACACACTACTAATGTGGTCGCTAATGTTTTGTCTTACTGGGAGGAGAAAATATGCTTATGCACAAGATGATTTGTGAATCCATTATGCTGTCCTATCAACGTAAACAAGTAGAGACACACACCTACTCATATTACCCCATCAGTCTCAATCCCCTGGGGAAATGGACTATGTATGGGTCGCTCATCGTGGTGCTGTCAATTCAATAACAAAAAATACCACTGCACATCCGTTTACTCTTCATGGAGTTGAAGAAGTGTTGCTTTTTTGAGGGATAAACGTTCACAACATATATTTATTGAAGTCTGGAAAGTGGCTAGACACTAAAGAAAATGCAATGTACTATTTAATTGTTTACAGTAAATATCCAGTCGATCAAGAGCCACTGAATGTGCATTTTTATGAAACCCATATACAGTGCATCCGGAAAGTATTCACTGAGCTCTACTTTTTCCACATGTTGTATTGTTACGGCCTTATTCCAAAATGTAATAAATAAATGTTTTCCTCAAAATTCTACACACAACACAGCATAATGACAATGTGAACATTTTTGGGGGATTTTTGCAAATTCATTAAAAATAAATATCTAAGGAATCAGATGTCCTTTAACATTCACAGCCTTTGCCATGAAACTGAAAGTTTAGCCCAGGTGGATCCCATTTCCACTGTTGATCCCTGAGATGTTTCTACAGCTTAATGTGGTTGAGGTTAATTCAGTTTATTGGACATGATTTGGAAAATTGCACACCAGTCTATAAAGTCCCACAGTCGACAGCGCATGTCAAAGCACAAACGAAGCATGACGTTGAAGGAATTGTGTGTAGACCTTTGAGACAGAATTGTCTTGAAGTCCAGATAAAAGTATGTTGCATTGATGGTCAAAATGAGCACACTGGCCTTCCGTGACTGGAAGACGTTTGGAACCACCAGGACTTCTCCTAAAGCTGGTTATTTGTCTAAACTGAGAGATTAGGGGACAAGGGCCTTATTCAAGAAGGTGACTAAGAACCCGAAGGTCACTCGGTCAGAACTTTAGAGTTCCTCTGTGGAAAGAGGAGAACCTTCCAGAAGGACAACCATCGCTGCAGCAATACACAAATCAGATCTGTATGGTAGTGGCCAGATGGAAGACCATCCTTAGTAAAAAGCACACGGCAGCCCGTCTGGAGTTTGCCAAAATGCATCTGAAGACCATGAAAAAATATTGACTGGTCTGATGAACCAAGGTTTGAATTATTTTGCTTGAATGCCAAGCATCATGTTTGGAGGTAACCAGGCACCACTCATCACCAGGCTAATACAATCCCTACAGTGAAGCATGGTGGTGGCAGCATCATGTTGTCGGGATGTTTTCAGGAAACAGGCGGGAACTGGGAATCTAGTCAGGATTGAGCTTTAGATGAATGACCAATGTACAGAGGCATCCTGGAAGAGAACCTGATCCAGAACGGCAGTGGTTAATCTTTCAGCAGTTCAACGACGCTAAGCACACTGACAAATTATCAAAAGCGTCAGGACAACTCTGTGAATGTCTTTTTAGTGGCCCTGCCAGAGCCCAGACTTGAATCCAATTGAGCATCACTGGAGAGATCGCTGAAAATGGCTGTGCACCGACGTTTCCCATCCAACCTGATGTAGCTTGAGAGGTGCTGCAAAGAGGATTGGGTGAAATTGCCCCAAGATAGGTGTGCCAGGCTTGTGGCATCATATTCAGAAAGACTTGGACCTTTAATTGCTGCCAAAGGTGCATCAACAAAGTAATGAGCAAAGGCTGTGAATAGTTATGGGATTTCTTAGTAATTTATTATTGAATAAATTTGCAAAAATCTCCAAAAAGCGTTTTTTGCACATTGTCATTATGGCTTATCGTGTGTAGAATTTTGAGGAAACATAACATTTGGGAAAAATGACGGGCTGTGAATACTTTCTGGATGTACTGTATGTCAGGAAACAAATTATAGTCAAGTGGGCCTGATGAGATTACAATTAGCAGGAGTTTGCGGTCTCCATCTAAAAGAAGCAACCCTTCCACTGAGATGAGCTGTATCAACATTACAAGCTGTGTGAGAAACGGTTTAAATGAATGACTGTGGCAAACTAACGGATTTGACAAACCTCATTTGGAGAAGTTTTCAACTGTCTGAAAATCACATTGCCTTTCCATGAGAAGTGAGTAAGTAGGCAAAGACCGTTTAATTGTTTAAATCAGGCCAAATTTGTCAAATCAAAAGCTACAATACATTTCTGTGACATCTTGTTTTCAATTTTAATGCAGTGGCGGTCCATATAGTGGTGCATGCTCTCTCATCTCATATATAGAAGAGAACAAATCACATAATGACAATTGTTGTGTACACACGTCATTGACGGACTATATGTCCAATCCTGGAACAAAGAGAAAGTGCTGGTGGAATGTTTGGTTAATGGAAATGTCAGCGTGCACATCCTTGTCGGAGAAATATTCATTTGTATAGCACCTACTTTATATGGATTTATTTTCCCTTACAGGTTTATATTAGAAAATTAATGCATTGTGCAATAATATCACTCTTTACTATTTATTGTCTTCATTTTTTGTTAAAATATAAATTTTTTGTTATATACAGACTGGTAAAAAAAAGACAGTCTAGATTGGAGAGCGGCAAACATGACCTACAGGAGGAAAATGTTGAGAGTGGGGCCAACCAAAACAGAGAAAGACAAACAGAGAGAGCAAGTGGCAAATCCCCAGCTCACCAGACCACACCAATTTACAGTACTGTCCAAACAAACAACAGCCGACAAGAGCTGCCCTCCAAGAGTGAGCTGACTGCTGATGAGGGAGAGCCGGCGGGGATTACAGGCTTGTGTGAACCTGAAAACCGGGAAAACAAACACGCATACTCTGTGCACGTACTTCTCCTAGAGCACAAGAGGAAAAGATGGAGAGTACAAAGATGAGAGAAACAGAGGTCAAATAGATGGGAAAAAGGACATCCGAATAAGGAAAGGTAAGAAGAAAAGAGGGAAGAATTGCGGGTCAAAAGGAGGGTGGGTGGAGCTAAGGTCGCAGCAGGCATAACGACAGCTCACTCTCTTTCATGCTAGTGTTTGAAGGCTCATACTCACAGTACTGAGATACGTGTGGGCAATACACTGTGAGTCAATGTATGTGTGAGAGGGCAAGTCGACGTGTGCGGGATTGTTGAGGGTGTGTGTGTGTGAATGCCTTCCTGTGTGTGTCAGGGAGTGTGTACCAACGATAAAGTCTGACTTTGGATATATGTCTCCCCACCTGCTACTGGCAGTAAAACTGTTGCTAACTAGAATCCATCCATCCCTCCATCAGCTCCTATATCTATTTATTGTCTTATAAAGCTACATATCTGTATCACAAAGAAGCTAACAGCAAAGTTGAAATTCAAAGCTCCCCGGGGCAGGTAAATCTTAACATTGACATCCCCAGTCTATCCAGACAGAGGGAAATGAAAGTCATGGCCGCATGTACGGCCCCCCTGCGCTGGCTGTGTTCTTGGGCCTTACTCATCCTGAGAGCCTGTGTGACTCACTCCTACACCTGGACACCAGAGGCTACCACAGCGGTCACCGGCTCCACAACACATCCCTTTTAGTCCCCCGAGAACCTTGCACAACAACTGTTTCTATCGCTCCAGCTCTTTGTGGTACTTCTTTCGTGTTTGTTTCTCTGCCTTGCTCTGTTGACAATAAGCAACTCATTTGTGTGGTAAAAATGTGAACGTGCAATCTGGAAAAAAGTCACCAAACAAAGCTTACCAATTGTGTTTGAGTGTGTCTCTAACACCAATTTAGAGGTGCATGCCTTCTATCCCCAATCTCCCAAATGAAAGAACCTCGCCCAATGCCTCTTGATTCCACCCACCTGTTGTGGAGTCCATCTTTTATTGAAGGTTTCGTCACTTAGCAGTGGATTGCTCTTTGTCAAAAGATTCACATTTCAAATAGCCCCCATAAGTGTCATGTCAATCCACCAAAGTCCAGTCTACTCCTAAATTGTGTAATTTAACTGGATATGTGTTAAAACTGCTTTTTAGCTTTCATATAAAAAGTCGATTTACCGCACTACTGAAGTGGTTGCCAAAAATTATACATAAAAGGCTAAGGGGAGCTGTTGGTCACTTACTGAAAATGTGATTTTAAGGCATCATCCTTCCATAATTTGGCTGTGTTCCTTATCCATTAGAAGACTCTACCCTGACGAACTAATTGCGTATTAAAGGGTACAGAACTTAATCTCCTCAGATCAAGTCAGAGGTGGAGAATGAGGAGCAGGTAGGGACGAGGCGAGGGGATAAACCAGGTACAAGCGGGTCACCCAGGAGAGGAGAGGGTTTGGTGAGTGAAGCCGAACGCACAAGTACATGTCAACCAAGATGAAACTAATGGGGGAAACATGTTTGTGAGCATACACAAATTGATTACGCCCCCCTCTCCATCCTGTCCTTCCCCCATTTTGCTCCTCCATGCATCCTCAACCCCACCTCCCAGTTTCAATCTGTTTCACCCTCCTTCGCTCTCTCGCTCTCCTCCGCTCTCCCGGCCTCCGAGACAGCACACTGCTCTGTGTCTGGTGGCCCTGCCTGTGTGTCTGGTGACCATGCGCACACGTCACAGCACTCTACAATCTCCGACACATCTCTTATCCAGCTGGCAGACGATAGAGACTGAGCGATGCCATGACACACTCCCGGATCATCAGACACAGTGCTGTGGCATACAGTGAGTGTGTGGGGAGGGGGGAAGGTGTCAGACGTACTCCCTCAAACTCGAGCTATTGTTGATTGCTGATCCATCCCACACCAGACAAGGGCACTAGACAAGACACTTGAGCCCAGTATACAAACCTCTAAACCCCTGACACTTGTAAGTGTAGGTGTTGGCAATAACTGCTTGATACATGTAGTAGGGCAGAGTGTGTCTCTGGCACATGTGGTCAGGAATTTAGACTGATGTGAAATATGGTGTGAGACAGCGCTAGTTCTGTAGCACCTCTTTGTCATTAAATAGACAGCACTGGTTTGAATCCCATCTTGTGATAGGCTGTCTCATTTATTCCATCTCCTGTTGTCTTACCCTTACTTCTACATAGGCTGACAAACAAAGCCAATGGCATACGGTCACATAAGGCTATTTCTCATAAACGCATAGTGAAGGAGTATTAGATTAGAGCTTAAACAGCAATGCAAACAGATACAGTATTTAGCTTCTTTTGACTAGTCCTGCATGAAATTTTGTCACATGGTCAATATGCTAACCGACATGCCAGGTTTTTTAAATTTACTCAGCACACTTTCCCACTGATGAGGCTAACGAAGTTCAGCTCAGTCTAGTAGTGGGAATATATTGTGGCTGTTTAAATGACATACTGTATACACACAGGGTTACCAGTGTTGTCTTAGTATAGATTAGAATGCATTCTAACAAACATTTTAGACCAAGCCAGACAAACTGTAGGATGATAAACCTTGGGGTTTCCCCTTTGAAAATCTGCCAAGGCTCTATCATCCTGGATCCCAATGCTGTTTTAGATCATCTAAAGCAGTCAGCCCTCGAGATCAGCACACGCCACCCAGAGGTCCTTCTGGGAAAGGTTAAGAAGTAATATTAAAAAGTAATACTAATAGGTTTAAACGTATGTAAGAACAACTTAGTTGGATTTCTTTTACACCAATTTGATTTTACACCAAAATTACATTTGTTTGGGTGCCCAATCCCTTTGATTTACTGAATAAGATAACTTATTGTTTTCAAAAGTTTCAACGTGGAAGCTTCTGTTTTGAATAATTTACAGAACTAGACAGTTAGTTTAAATTGTTCACAAAGGACTGTTTTCAAATTCAGAATTAATTAAGTGGTTACAAATAATTTACAGGGAGGGACAGTTTTACAGTAGTACAGTGTTCCCCAGGACCATGCAAACATAGGTAATCACGCTGTTTGATTTAAATGTTGACTTTGAATTATAAAACATTTTACCACTTCACCATGATACACTATTGGGCGTTTTGCTGTGCATGATGAGACCCTAGCTATTCCTTAATGAGCGTCTACCGGAACATTTATTTCAAGGCATGCACACACCAAACACATGCTTTTACACCAACACCAATCTCTTGCATTTCCATTTTGTTCTATCTCTAGAAGAAACTATCTAAGGTTGGTACTGGGCATGAGGAATTAAGAACAACAGGTTGGTAGAGGTGAACAAAAAGCTATGGTAGAACACTGTGAATGGGGCTGGACTCTCCTCTTGTTTTATAGATCAGTTGGTCCTGAACTCAGGTTATTCAAGTGGACTGGAATACTAATTATAATACCAATAACACAATAGTCATGGAATGCCATTCGGCATTGTTTTGACAGGTTATTTCAATACTAACATGTAAATATATATGAATGTTATTTTTGAAAAACTCTACATGGACGGTCAGATCGTTAAGTAAAGCAGAGCCAGCAGGTGGTTTGTTCGCACAACCCCACGTCAGTTCCGAGTAAATTTAAACAAGAATGACCCGAAAAATATATGCGAAAGAGGAGAAGAGATCAAATACTAATTATGTTGCCTGCAACGCCAATAGCTCAGTAGAACTGTTGACTAAAAACCCTTTAGTAAACATTAGATAGACTGAGCTGGTTTCTTATAAATGTTCATCTTATTATATAGTTTACTTCTGCCTATATGGAAAAAACCGCACAAGGACACAGATCGGTGCGCGTCTTTTTAGGCGCGGCAACTCTCTTTCTCTCTGTCACACACAGACACACACAGACACAAACACACACGTGCGTAGAATCCCATGTGCACACTACACACGAGCACACAGCGCAAGGATATAAATAGCCTACTAGTGGACATGGAAGATGAGGGGATGACCTTGTTCTGATTTGGGTTCCGTGTACCTACATGGTAGCCTTATGCACAACAAGTGTACAAGTGTGCGCATTCTCAGGCCACTCTCTACTATCCTATTCATTCCATTGCAAAAAAATACCACTGGTGGAAGCCAAGTGCACGAGAACAAATATTGCAAGCCATTAAAATATGTTTTGATAATAATTACATGGCAGCAGTAGAAAGACCAAACTGCTTGTGGCAATGACCCTCAGCACCATTACTTGAGACCAGAAAATCGTACTCAAGGGCGTTTTGGAACCAACGCGAGAGCGTCCAAGTAAAGAGAGACAGTGCCTTCATATTATTTATTGATAAGCTATCTATTTATATATTTACGCACCTTTGCTGTTATCTTCCATGTTCAGATGCATGGTGTTTATTTTTCCTTCACAATACAATGTTTTTCTGAGAGTAGTGTTCTGATGGAAAACTCCAATTCCAACGGTTGCGCGAGGACGCGCGCGTACTTGAGCGTCCTCTCCGTATTTCCCTCGAGCAGGTAGGGAATGTTAGAGCCTGTATGAATTTAGTCTCCTTACCTAATCCCAGTCTCCCTCTCTCCCTATCTCCAGTTGCTTAAAAGGGTTGGTTTTCAAGGAGGAGACTACACACTGACAGGGTGACGTGAAAACAGACTGTGCGAGCTTTTCACAGCTGGATTTCCACAAATTTGTGAACCGGCAGCTGATGGAATTGTTCCCTCGAAAGGGATCCTAACGTCACCATAATACATGCAATCTTCTGATCGTACTGGACATTCTAATCACGACATCAATTCGATCACTGTCACATTTTCAATCAACGGGAAAATGTATTTTATTATAGCAAGCATCTACATCTAATTATTTCGGTCCCCGTCTGTCTCGTAATGGGGTAGCAGTGTCGATTACTACAACGCAGAGACAGCTACAATCATAGTTATAGATCACATTAGCACAATTGTCTGTACCTATTTGGAAAGGTGTGTGGTGACCTTTTAATCGCAGATTCTGTCATAGTCACAAAGCCAATATCCAAAGCGCCAAAACACACCAATGAACACCAAAGGCTGATAATTGGAGGTCATGCATGCGCGACACAATTCTGTTGCCTGTCTATGATCCAGTCTGAGGATACGATAGTTTATTTGTATGTCAAGCGATTCAACGATGATAAAGAATAAAGATGTTCATGAAAGTCGATTCTTTGTGTGTACATGTGTGTCACAATGCCACGTCAAGCCAGTTGCCTTGAGTTGTGATCTATGGGTGGCACATTTACTCACAGCGCACGTCCACCTGGAGCGACGTGGATGATACGGCTCATTGGCGGTCTCTAGTGTTGCACATAAATCAATAGCCTTTAGTCTCACGAGTCTCCCACCTGAGAAGATTCCCACCTCTCTTCTCTCAGCCAAAACACACCTTTTTCGTACAATTAACTCTTTACGTGCAGAAAATGTTTTCACCACACAACCCAGCCTGTCATGACATGAGTTAATCCATGTAAGTGTAGATATTAATAAAAATATACAGTTTATATCCAGAATTGATTGCAACATCTATTCTAACAGTATAAGTAAAGACAAGAAACATTTTCTAATTACATTTTTATAACAAAAAAGATTTTGTATCATGTAAATTACAAAAAATGCTA
>JAVQJS010018071.1:0-11338 GCA_036024795.1 Galaxias rostratus | reverse complement strand
ACACACACACACACACACACACACACACACACACACACACACACACACACACACACACACACACACACACACACACTCACTATAGGGTCCAGGCCCAACGTGTCCCAATGTGTGTTTCATAAAGTGAATTTTTCACGTTGTGGTTAAGGACCACTCACCTAATTTTAGACAAGGTGAGGTTATAAATCTGGATGTATTGTATGATCTCATCCAGCAGCCGGTCAGTCATGGACTCAAAGTCAGCAAAGGTGTCATTCTGTAAAGGAATAGTTGGTATAGAGATATAGAAGACGATAGAACAGCTAGCCCCTTATTGGTGACGTGTGAAGGCAGCAGTTGAAGAGTCAAACCTGATTCCTCTCTGACATGAGAAAGTCTATCCGGGAGCCAGGCAGCCCCAGCTCCAGGTATGTCTTCACCAGCCTCAGGTCTGCACTGTTCCCTGGAAAGTGACCAACACAATACAAACCATACTCCCAAAATAGTTTCCAAACAAAGTTCCGTAACCTATTATACGAAAGAATTAAGCAATCCAGACAAACAAACAATACAAGTAGAGCAATAACTTTGGCCTAAATATGAAAGCCACTTAGTGATGTGCCAAGGCAGAGACAGGCCCTTACCATCCAGGCCGTGGACACAGACTATGAGGTGGATGCCCTCGTCGCTGCCGTCCTCCTCCTCCAGGCTGAAGTAGGGCATGCTGGATGCCAGCCCATCCACCTCGCTGTACAAGAAGCCAGGCAACCTCAGCTGCTTCAGCTCCTCTTTGGCCAGGACAAACCTGGAGACGGAGGAAAACCAAGTCAATATCAGGCACCTATACTGAAAGAGTGTCTATTTGATATGCAACATTTCACAGCAGGGGAGGATAAAGATCAGACCAAGAAGACGATACATTTAAATTCATTCCGGATGCGATGGGAAAATTCAAAACTAACAATAAACACACACACTGCGATGACTCACGCTTTCATGTGAGCTGCGTGGGTGCTCTCGTACCAGCGCAGGCTGGCGGAGGAGCAGGCCACAGAGGAGAGACAGGCTTGTGACCTCCCCTGAGCACCGCCACCACTGACGGAGGCCAGCGGGGGACAGATGGGCCTGGCAGACATGTCACTCGGTTCCTGGATGTGGCCCAGGCCCAGGCCCAGCTGTTCCAGCAGCAGACTGCGGTCCCTCGTCCCTCCGTCCCCCTCGGCTCTCTGCTCTTCGTTCGTCAAGCCGTTCAGGAACGCCGAGTCGTTGCCTTCCTCGTAGAAGCCGTTCTCGATCATCTCGTGGTCGCCGTCCTCTTCCTCCTCCTCCTCCTCGTGCTCCCCCGGCGTTCCCGCCGAGATGCCCAGGGTAACGGCGGCCGTCTCCAACGGGCTGATCTCAGACACGTCAGTGCTGGAGCGCGAGCCGAAGTAGTTCTCCACCAGGCCCCGTTTGACCATGTCGGTGCTGCTGGTGGCAGAGTTGCTGGATGGGCAAGCTGTAGGGGGCTCACTACGGGCTGCGGCCTCGGTAGTGCCCATCAACCTGGGGTCCGTCTCCAGCTTAGAGGCTGACGCTGCAGGCTGGAGATGGCCTACCGCGGACTGGGCTGGAGATGGCTGTGTGGTGGGTCGGCCTGCTGACTCCCCAGAGAACACCAGGCTTTGCTCCTGCACCAAGACACTGGATCTCCTAGCTGGTGCCTCAGAATCAGCCGTGCTGGAACCTCTGGAAGTCCCCTCCGCCTCGTCGTCAGAGGGCAGGGAGTTGATGGAGGTGAGGGAGGACTGGACCCCGCTGACGGCGCTGGTGCTCTCAGGGTTGGGAGCCGTGTCTGCTGGCTCGCTTGCTCTCTGCGCGGAGCTGGGCAGGGTAGGAGGCACCGGGGCCGGGCTCAAGGGAGGACGCTCAGTCTGCTGGGGCAGCCCCAGAGTCAGCTGAACAGCCACGGAGCTGGCCTCGCTATCGATGCCGGAGTCGGAGAGCCGTGACGAGGCACAGGGGGGTCCCCCGTCGCCCTTTGCCTGCAGAGAGGCTGGACCTGCTCGGCTCAGGGCGGACACCTCTTTACAGCCGGGCCTCTCGAGGCCGCAGTCCCCTGCGAGCAGTTTAAAATCCAGCTGATCTAGTTGAGGGATCGCAGGCATGTCTTTGCTAGGGCTGCCGGTGGTCCGACAAGGCAGCAGGACCGTGACTTTCTCCCCTTGGTGCGGGTCCTTGTCACTGGGTTGGACCTCGATGTGCCTGAGGCCTGAGGGTCGCTTCTGGTCCACGAGATCCTTCCTGTGCGTCGCTTGGCTGTCTGTGGCTCCAACCCCAGTGCCTGCCTGGGGCCTGTTCTGTGCGTCCAAGCTCATCAGATTGGTAAAGTATCCTTTTTGGCTAGCAGCACTGGTTAGGCTGTCCGCAACGACAACGTCTAACTCATTGGAAGGGGCTCCCAGCTCATACAAAGCCTCTGAGCAAGTCCTTAGGTCAGAGCCAGTGTCCCCTAGCAAAGCATCCCTCTCCTCCCTCTGGGTAAGGGGAGCTTCCCCCTCTTTATACTTGGTGCTGGCTTCAACCTGCTGCGGGGCCTTGAGGTTCTTGTAGCCCACCAGGACCACAGAGTCCTTGGAGCCCTGGCGGATCAGCTTCTTGGAGCTTTCTGTCTTGGAGTTCCTCTTTAGCTTAACGGCCTTGCCCTTGGCCTTGGGCAGCGGGTGGCAGTTGTCGGGCCAGGTGGTGTCCATGGTGGCGGCGCGAGGCTCCAGGGCGGGGCTGGGCAGGTTGGCGGCGGCGGAGGCAGAGCTGCATTCTTTGGAGCTGGGCTTTTCCGACTTGGTGGACACGGAGGAGCTCCTGGTGTTGGTCATACCCAGCCACGGACCATCGTGGTCTGCAGGAACAGATACAGACGCGTTTATAGCTAGCAGCCTTTTTAACATAAACATTGGAGCAATTTGAAGCAATGGCCCAGGGTTATCCTCGGGTGGTTCTACACCTTACCTTCGGTGATGGACTCCAGATATCTGTCCTCAAAGATAATCGGTAAGGAGCTGACGTCTCCGTCCAGTTCTGCACATTCCACAGGAAGTGGAGGTAGAGTCAGGAAGTAGCTGGAGCTTTTGATGGCGTTGGTCATCTGCTGATGACTGTGAGCACTGTGAGGGGAAGAGGAAGAAAGAAAGGTTGAGCTCTCTCCATTTCTGACAACCACGCACTGGTGCAGGGCTGCAGGGCAAGTAACAGACCTCAACATTTAACCCAAATTCACATCGCCACTCACTGTAGCTCCTGATACGCCAAAGCCGTTTGCCTGGGATGTTCAAGACAAAAGAAAGCCTCAGCAAACCGCCTCACCTGCAACAAAACATGAAAATACCCACATTTACAAAAGAGGGAGTCCCACTTACCAGAACAATATCTGTGGCCCATAAAGTGCTGACATGATTACACAGAAAAAAAAAAGGCTGAAGGGCCAACTATGGAAACGTGCGCGGTGCATGATTGAGGGCGAGTATCTCACTCTGAGCGCATGGTGCTCCATGGACAGCAGTGCTGTCACGTTCTCCTGCAGGCCGATGACCTCCAGGAACTGTCCCCAGAGCGCCATGAGCAGAGAGCACAGCTGGGCCAGGTTCATGTTCACCAACTCCGCCAGCTCGTCTGGGCTCTCCCCCTTCTGCTGCAGGGAGGCACAGACATGAGTCAGCCACCAGGGGGCCACCGACACAGAAACAGAGTGCGGCAGTCCATCCAGAGCAGACCAAATGTGAAGGTAATAGGATTAGAACCTGTTTTGGGTCGGAAGGCTTAAAAAAATACATCCCGCACGACTCACTCACTTTTCATAATTTACGCATTACTGTATGCAAATATATAGACGACATGGAAACTTAAAGTTTAGCACAACTACGTCATAGTGTGTTTCCTGTACAACGAAGACAGGGGGTATGTTTTATCCTTGATGCAAAGGAGGACCTTTGCTATTCCTGCATAGATCAGCCATCCAGACCGCTTTGTATGCACCAGGCAAAGCAAGATATCAATCTACTTTCAGAGAGTTCATGTCACAAAACACAAATAATTGAGACATGCATTACTTAAGCATGTTCATTTACAAGGTTGATGGTCAACATTTCAAAAGAAAATAAAGGAGCTACTATCACGGAATTAGTGCCACATATGGTTCGAGAAGGCGCAGTGCTCACAGAACCGTACCTTGATTTGATCACAGAGCTCCTCCAGACGGGCCTCCACATCTAGTTTCTCTGGAGGGACACACACACGCACACGCACGCGCACACGCACACACACACACACACACACACCATAATTAGAGACCCTAGTCTCTCCTCTTAATTTGGATCATAGACATGGGTGTTAGTAGAGTCTGCAAGAAAGGCTGAAAAAACAAGGGTCAGCAGACTTTAGTCAACCTGATTAAAAGGAAAGGAACAACCAGACTGAAGGCAGACAGACACATCAGAGGTATTGCCATAAGACAGAACGGAGGACTGACGCTTAAGACACTACAAAGGCGGAGTTACACACGTTTTTGTTTCTGTATGCGAGGAAAGACAGAGAGAAAGAGAGGCTGTACACAAGCCAAATGACTGTGACACGAGGGGTCAAGTATTGGTGTGATGTGAGGGATTAAAAGTCAACCCAAACGGTACCGCCACCAGGAGTCGTCCCAAGACAGAAACTACAGAGCGAGGAGAGAGGAAAGGAACACACAAAGCCAAGAGAAGGGCAGTGGATTGGACGGAGGGCTTTGAGGGACATACCTATGTAGATGGGCCTCTGGCTTCGGGGATAGGGTCTTCTGAGTACTCGCTCATATAAGACTTGCATGCTGGGCTTGGCTAGTAGGATTGCACATATAGGGTATGTTTAACCTTCCGATAACTACGTCATCTACTGTGGGATTAACATCTGCCTTCTTACGCAGATTAGGGTTAGTTAGTCGGCTAATTATATTAAAGCACAAGATTGGGTGAGTATTGGGAGCAGTTAGGTCAGGGTCAAGAAGACTAAATTCAGAATTGAGTTTAGTTTGGAGTTAGAATTAGATACATGTATGATGAGTTAGTGCATAGAGTTAATTTGGGTGCAATTCATCAACTGGAGTCGGGATTCACAAAGAGGGAGGGGCCAAATGAAACGACATGGAGAAAAACAATGATAAACTTGCCATTTCACAAACAGAAACACTAGGCACTGTAAATAATCAACAAAAATTATATCTCACAATACATATTCAATAAAATAAAACATTCAAATGAACTAGATCAGACATCAAGTACTTCTATGAAATTAACTCGTGCACAGGAGCCAATCTGATTTCAATCCCAATTAAACGGCTTTATCTTAACAACTTGCAGACAAAAGGGGTAGGTGTGTTGCTAATCATCAAGGCAAAACATGAGTTTCAAGGCAGATGCCAGTGGGCGATTATACACTGTGGTGAAGTAACAGTTACGGGATTGATCACTGTGTAAAAAAAGTAAAACTAGTATTTCTATAAAATAAAAATAAAAAGTTACATCCCTAATATTCTGACATGAAAATCAAATAAATCTTTAAGTAATTTTCCCGTGGGTCAATTCCATTGTGTGTTCTGGGTGTATGGTGGAGCAGTTACCTAGCTCCATGCGGTGCGAGGAGGGCAGGTCCATGGTGAGGGAGGTGAAGTAGCCAAAGAGGCCCTGGTAGGCTAACAGCAGACTGGCACAAAGGCTGTGGTGGAGGCTGAAGGCATGCTGGAGACAGTGGTCTGACACGAGGAATGTCCGGCCCTAAGGGAAGCACATATGCAAAAACACATGCACGCACGCACGCCACACACACCCCGAAAGGTTCAATGGAAAACAGTTAGTTGACATGAATGCTTGGTTAGCATAACACATTGTAATGGGATTGGGATATTTCAACGTTGTGAAAAGCACCTGACTTGTAGAAAGTTCCCCAATAGTCAACACGTAATTTAACTACCAACACAGTTTGGAAACATTTGCAAAGCTAGCCTATTAGTTCAAGCCTGGAGAGTTTATAGAATGGAATACAAAAGCAATTTGTTTGGAAAGTCAGTTATCTCTTCCCAGCAGTCCATTTCCCTCAGACTAATACTGTTAGTGCCAAGGATTCCTGCTGTGAAATGCAAAGCGGGGGGAAGATGGCTATCTATCTCAGATCCGAGTTGTCTATTAGTGCCACACCAGGAGCGATGAGGGCCAGGGTGAGGGTTCTGCTTCGCTGCCTCTGGTGGTGTAGTCAGGCCCCTTCCACGTTAAGACTGCTCCAATTGCTGGCGGACAAACGCCACAGTCACGCTAAGGGCCAGAGTTTCATTTCTTCTTTCTTAAAAGCCCACGCAACAAAACTGCAGAGGCCAGCAAATGGACACGCAATCTTTCCAGAACCCTAGCACGTCAAAAGCATATATATATATATATTGACACATACTAGGTTCCAAAAGGCCCATGTTGACATTCATTTAAACAATCTTTATTTTTGGCACTTCTCTTCAGACTGGGCCAGTGCTACTCTGTCCTTTCTTGGTTCTCATTTCTACCTACCAGACAGCAGTCATTGACTTTTCATATGCCACTCCATTTAAAGCAAGTCTGTCCTAATATAGCCTCCATAGCAACCTGATCTGCAGGCAGCGGCACTTCCAGCCCTGAAACAAACAAGGGGAGGACGAGTGAAGTCTGTGATGGTTGGAGGTGTCGTCTTGGGGGTTTGGGCTTACGTCTGGGGACACCTGCTTGACGTAGCTGCTGCCAAACACCACGTTCTCCAGGGCTGGGACCACCGAGTCCTTGCTCTGTGCCGGCGCGTTGCGGTTCAGCCACGTGCTCTTCACGGGTCGAGGGAAACTACACAGACAGACACACGGGAACAAAGAAATGAGGTTTGACGGTAGAGCTCCTTCCCCTTTACCAAGGAATTAATCCGGACACCTTGACTTCATCTGTCTGAATTAAAGCCAATTCAATTGCTATCAGTGAAACAACGATAACAAAATTGGCTTTGGCGTTCCAGGTAAAACAAAAGCCACTCCGTCCTAATGAGTGGCAGTCCCAACCTGATGAGGGGCTGATGGAGCGCCACCAGGGAGGCGTGGATGGCCAAGGAGATGACGGACAGGTGGAAGTAGTCAAACATGACGTTGATGTGCTGGTGGATGCCTCGCTGGAGGCTAAAGTGCAAACGCAGCGTGCGGCTGCTGATACTCTGCAGGGCGGTCGGATCCTCTGGACTGGGGGGTGGGAAGGAGAGAACACACGGTGAGTACACTCAGGCTCGGGGAATCGACTCGTTTTTGCATAATTCCCGATCTACTTGAGCATAAGAAGTGCGCCATATTATCTGAAAATAGCAAAGGGTTCAGAGTTGGACTGTGACACCTACGAGTAGTCCCCATCTGTGAAGAACAAATCCAAAGAGAGCTGGAAATCCATATCGTTGAGAGATTCTTCCACCTGCGGACCAGGGCAATATCAAAAAAGTTACCGGAACGTTCACGCAGATATCTAACCATCAGGCGGTTCTCTGTGTTCATCTCTTTTCCCTCTGTTTACCCTCTTCTCATCCAGGAGCATCATCAGCTTGAACACCAGGATGTCGTTGACCACCACCTCCTCGTTCTTGTAGAGGATCTGAAAGGTTTTGCTGCAGATGACGTCATCCAGCACGGACGCGGGGAAGGCCAGGTCTGAGCCTGCCGAGAACGAGGGGAAACAAACACGACGGCCATTGATTATACCTAGAATACCACAGCAGCCCACACAACAGTCAAACAACCTGGACTTGCTGTCCAGTTCACTGAACAAAGCAGCAGGAGGATGGTATGAGTGTCTCTCTTACGGTACGGCTATAGGCATTTTTCCATCAGTTAAGTAAGAAAAACGCTTGAAAACAAGCTGGAGCATCTAATTCTGTGGTAATAACTGGATGCCAGCGACCATCTTGACAGGCGTTTTAATGCGGAGTCAAATCCCTTTTGGTTGAACGCTTTCACCAATTATACACAGTCAATTGTCTAAGCATACAGCTAGTAATTCTCTGACCGGAGGCAGTACAGTGCAGGGCCACTGAAGGAAAGGTGCGGGACAATATTTATATAAGACCAGAAGAGGGGAGAGTTGTGTAGCAGTGGAAATTAGTAATTCTAGTCAGCGAGGGCATGAGCACCGTGTGCCAGGCCAGAGGAAAGAGAGGGAGGCTCTGGTGAGATCAACCAGACTACAGCAGCACCCTGCCAACAAACCCAACAGTAAAGCACCTTAGAGTGAACCACAGCTATTCCGTGTCCCCTACTGTCAGTGTGGAAGTGCAATAAAAGAGGCGAACACGAAAATAGATCAATCACATTTATGGGAAAATGCTTCAAAGTCACATTATTCCCCATTTCTGCTATTTCAACAAGGCATGCATACTATTGGGAGCTTGCTCATAAAAAAAACACAGCAGATAAAAGTTTCCATCACCAAAAGCAAAGGGAACATATTCAAACAGTACCCAGTCTGTCAGTCCTCAAGATGTGAAGCACGGACGCACCTGCTGGGTGGAGCAGACTAGCCTCCACTTTGTGGGGCACCCTAGGTGGCACTTTCATGCTGGCACGGAGCTGGTAGAATCTGTCACAGACAAAACACAGAGAACATTATTGAGAAGGATGGTGCACAGCCCTCTTTACCTGGCGCGAGGATTGAGCACAAGGTAAAGACTCTATGGCAGTACCGACCGTAGCGGCTACAATTAAAGGCAAGAGGAAAACGACCCACAACCTTTCATGAATGATACGCGTGCCCTTTGCTTCACTCTCATTGATGCGGTAAACCCCAGTTCTAAAAGCTCTGCTGCACCTTGACAGAGTGGTGCTGAGCGAGCGGAACAGAGGAATACGTTGTCCAGATGTGAGGTGTTTTGGTGGCCGTGTTTCAGGCTTACAGCTGGTACCTCCTCCTGTAATCAACTTAATTTAGCCACCGGAGTGGATCAACGTCGCAGCAGTATCCCGTGTTTCTTTCCTGGCTTTCTTTGCCACACAATGTTCCCATTGCAAGAAAACCAGATGCTGCGTTTTTTTCGGGTTTTTTAGAGCTGTAACCGTGCTGCTGAGCTTGGGGATAAGACAATACACTGGGCAGGAAAGTCAAAGCGGGAGCAGCAGGAAACGACGTCAGCGTCCGGGGAGCTCTGACGGGGAATGTAGGCCACAACCTCCTTCCTGCTCCAACAGCTGAGTACACCCAAACCACTGCTGACATTGTTTACTTAGCCGAGCCACGTCACGCTGCTCTGGAATGCGGACTTAGTCCGCTGAGAAAAGTCCATGTTGTGGTGAATCTCCCGCACTATTATGCATCAGGTTGAAGACATATAGATATGATATCGACTTGCTAGGCTCAAGGCTATACAGATAGTAGCCCTGGGGCTCTTTTACTAGGACAAACCTAAACAGTGAGCCTATAGAATTAAGAGCAAGTAGGTTCACGCCCATTTTTAAAACAACATTGATCTTATCAAACACCAGCCACCATCCTAGTTGTTGTCAGGGCAAATGCATTAGAACACAAACAGAGGCTCCATGGAAAAGCCAGTTTTTCTAGTCACCATTTGACTGTGCAACCCACCCCCCCCTCCCCACCCCGCCCCATACCACTATCTACCACAGGCCATTAGAAGAATTCACTGCTATCCACCAGTAGCAATTACAACTCAAAATTCCTATATCTATTTGAGCAATTAAAAGGAGGCTTCACAGATGATGGAGCACTCACCATATACAAGTCTTAAACAGCTATGAAGGAGCGTCCAAAAGGACTGTCACTGATAGTTCATCTGGAGTAGGTCTGTGTGTTCTATGTGTGAGCAAAACGTAATATACATTGGGTGAGCAAGTCAGGCGCAAATTGGCCGCCGTGGTATCACTCAGACTGAGTGTAGTGTGCTGTCGGTTGTCGATGTTTTATCTGTGGTATTAATTGGTTCACTGTAAAGCAGCCTTGGGTACGAAACAGGCGCTCTATAAATTAAAGTTGTTATTATTATATACGAAGTATAAGAAGAACTTTTACGCGATAGCACAACCGCTGATATAATTGGTAATACTCACCCTCTTTGGAACAGGTCCACATTGTAGAACTTGTGGAGTTCGACAGCAAACTCCACAGTGGCCTGGACCTCACTCATCTTTGTTTCTACAAGCAGATGTCTTACATCATCCGGGGTATGAATGGATTGTCACACTGTATCACACACACACACCACACACACACACACACACACACACAATTAGTCACTTGACTCCCAAAGGAGACCCCGTCAACACATTACCGCCATAGATAACATCAACACATGTCAGCAAGAATAAAATAGGAAATCCTTTTTCTAAGGGAGCTCCAACTATCACAGCCACGAGTGTACTATACTGCTTGAGGAGAATCCTGTGCTGTAAATAACGCATCTTCCTAAACTGGATGTCAGGAAAGCCAAACATAGAGATGGTGAGATGGTGTGAGAGGGAAGGGGGGGGGGGTCAAAGGGAATGCTATGAACCACTACTCGAAAATAGACTTGAAATACAATATCCACAAACAGACAATGTTTGAAACACAGAGGCATCTGTGTATATTTATAGTCGTTTGACTTTGAAAAGATAATTTGTTATGGACAGACAGCTCAAAACAAGGCTCACAGCAGTGAGTCTGAGCAGTAGAGCTGAAAATGAATTGGCCCTGAATATCTTCCAGAAGCCCGCTGAATTACTCATGTGAGAAATGAATAAATGATCCACTTGGGGAAAGCTGATAGTATGCTACTGACAATAAAAACAAACAGCAGACACAACATGGAAACAATGTTTATCTTACAAGAAAACTGAGAACTTAATAATAAGTACCTAGGTTATGTACAAAACATAAATGTCAAAGCGACACTATGGTCTCTGAATAATACTGATGATGCTTTTATGGTCGGGCTGTAAATTCTCACTTCTATCATAAAATCACAAATGCAAATGATGTTATATAATAACTTTTAAAATATACCTACCTGCTTGGGTTGTGGGTGCTGATGACTGACTTTCACTGTCATCACAAGTTTCCGAGTATCATTCCTTTAAGGTAGGAGTCCATCCCTAGCATTGACACACAATAGGTTAATGCACAAATAGCAGGCAAAGTAGCTCACCTGGTCCAAATTAGGTTGTAGCCAGCAACCAAATCAAAACAACGAAACAGTACTGGGTTTTGTTTATCGCTCCCTTCCACACACACACACACACACACACACACACACACACACACACACACACACACACACACACACACACACACACACACACACACACACACACACACAC
>JAVQJS010018061.1:7500-13904 GCA_036024795.1 Galaxias rostratus | reverse complement strand
TGAGAACGAGTGAGCGAGCGTCTGTGTGTGTGTGTGTGTGTGTGTGTGTGTGTGTGTGTGTGTGTGTGTGTGTTTGTGTGTGTGTGTGTGTGTGTGTGTGTGTGTGTGTGTGTGTGTGTAAATCTGCCTTTCTTGGGAATGTACCAAATTGCCCTGTAACAGCTACAGATATGCTAACCTTTATCCCCTGGCTGCTGTGTTGCCCAGTCCGTCAGGTGAGGTGGGTCGTTCATGCTGTAAATCCAATGGCTTCAAAGTTCACACAGACATTCTTCAGTGTGAGCGAGGCAAGTGTCAATGAGATGAACATCCGTGTTCTGAATACATCCCAGTCCCAGTCCCTCTATGTTCTTCTAGATCTGATCTGATAGGGACTTCTGGACCAGAGCAAGCACGCAGGAAGGTAAGCAGAATGGCCACAAGCTTCCAAGTGTGTGTGTGTGTAGGTGTGTGTTTGCATCCCGAGTCTGCTCCTGTGCTTCAGGTCTTCTGTTTCTGATCTGTGTTGTTCAGCGTTCACGCCATGTCTCCTGCTTCAGTAATCCCAGATGTGTTTTGTTAGTTGCGAGGTCCTAGTGTGTGTGTTGTGGTCTTCAGAACGCACAGCTTCGAGTCCACTCTAGTCACCAGGCCCGACGACAGGACAGTTAGTGTGGAATGGACACTTTCTTTCTGTCACAAATCAAAGGTGTTGACTCCTGAGTTAGCTTACAGTTGGTTTAATTATTGAAGGAATTTCTGCAGTTTTTTTTTTTACTTTATAAAGACTGTGAGTCCCCTCACTTCCTACCCCACTCCTTGATTCATAATGAATTTTGATATTTTATTGCTATTATTTCACAGTTTTGTGAAGGGAGAGTTTTCGGATGATGTTTCCCGTGAGTGACCAGATCAAAGTGGTAATCTGAGAGGGAATATAACATGTCAGGAATGTTTATGGTCTTATAAAGAGACGTGAATGAGTTCTAAAACCACACAGTCAGCCTTACTGTTTGTGATAAACATACAGCATTACTGCATTAACGTAAGATGAGCTTCCACAATATTGATGCTGAACCACTTTAACTTGTTTACCAGAGGTGCTTTATTTCCTGTTCGCTGTAAATATAGCTAAAAGATCAATGGTCCGGGAATGACAATCAATCTACTTTTACCTGAACGAGGTGGTTTCTATTCTAAGTTTAGATAAGAGTGTCACAGCGCGAGGGCTGTTATCTGTGTCAAGTCATGTTTGCCCTATGCCACCTTATTCATACCTGCCCCATACAGTTTGAAAGGAGGTGAGAAAGGAGTGGTCACAGGCTGAACGTCTTTGAAGTGCGTTTTGTTGTAAAGGTTGGTGCTCTCTCTCTCTCTCTCTCCAGACTAGGGCACCTGGCCGCCAGCGACGATGGAGGGAGACGAGGACGGGGCGGGCCGGGTCCGAGAGCTGCAGGAGCAGCGCATGGCCGTCCAGAAGAAAACCTACACCAAGTGGATGAACAGTGTCTTCAACAAGAACGGGGTGAGAGGATAGGTAGAGGGCCAGGCACTGCTGGCGGATTGGTTCTGTTTCCCTCTAGCTGTTTGAAGTGACGCAAGATGGTAGCGGGTGATATCTACGCGTTTGTAAAGCTCCGCATATGTTGTGGTGGTCATGGACACAGGTTGTTGCCTAGCAAATGTCTCTGAGGTCACAGAGCCCTGGTAGACTCTAGCCAATGGACGGGCGTTATATATAACATATAATTTTATAACGGCATAACGTGTGCGCCTGGTCAATGTAAAATGACGTGTTGGCTGACAAGATTGCTGTGACCTCTAGCAATCCACTCGGGATAACTAAACTCTGAGTAATAGCTGCTGTTTGATAAAGGCTACGGTTAATGTGGGGCCCGTGTTATGGTAACGTGACATGTCTGCTGTGTGTATGATGATGTCATGTTCCTGACACAACCCTTATGATTAGATTATGCTACTAGGAGTCCTTTCAACATTAGCACATGCGTGTACACACACACACACACACACACACACACACACACACACACACACACACACACACACACACACACACACACACACACAGACACACACATACTCACACTCCCTTGTGTATGAAGTGATAACCTCTCTCACTTTACCCTCAGGCCTTAACATGAACTACCTCAACACCCTTATCTTGCTGCTACCACGTTGTGCTCTGGCAAGGCTGTAAAAGAACACAGCGTGTGATGGATGACCTGTGAGAGGGCAGCCTCATGGAGGGCTCAGCCTATCGGAATGCCGGGGGTTCCTGCTTTGAATCACCAGGATTCAGGATTCCCTGCATTCCCCACCGATCAGAGTGTGCAAAACAAAACCTCAGTTCCAGCCAGCAGGCAGCAAGGGCAGGCCACCAGACTGCTTAGGAGAGTCCACTGTGTACGGGATTCCATGGTATAGACAGGGAAAGAGACAGGGAAGTGCCCGCATTGGATCCTGGAGTGTGTTCTTGTGTCACAGGGAGTGGAGTGGTGGGATTGCAGCCAAGCAGTACAGACAGCGAGGTCACAGGTTGGCAGAGGGCCTCTGTACTGCTGACGTCTGGCCAATGACTCGTCAATAAGTTATTGCTGCAGGCAGCCATTACATGAAGGACAAAGCTGTAAGAGAGAGAGGGCTGAATGAGAGAGTTTTATGGTTGTATGGCATGCAAAGGGGCTTAGTAACTAATGTTGTGTGTGTGTGTGTGTGTGTGTGTGTGTGAGAGAGAGAGAGAGAGAGAGAGAGAGAGAGAGAGCGAGAGAGAGACTTCTACCTGTGTGTGTGTGTGTGTGTGTGTGTGTGTGTGTGTGTGTGTGGGTGTGTGTCTGAGTGTGTGTGTAAGAATCGGTCATTGGAACTCAGTAAATAAATTGTTACCTTTTAAAGTGGGTTAACGTTGATGGCCTTCAGGCGATCGTTTGTGCAAATGATTTGCCTTAGGCTGTTCTCGTTATTATGATTCTACGCAATGGTTCCCTAGTAACCACTCTTAATCCCTTCCTGTCCTTTTCACTCGAGCGATCTTCTCACACGTCTTAGGCGAAGATGAGTGACATGCATTAATAGCGAAATATTTGATCCGGCCCATTCATTCGGAAGATATGACACTGAACTGACACGAGGGAAAATACAGCCAGCGATGGAAAAGCATGGCGCCCCATCACGAATTACAGCTAACCTGTGGTTCACCTGTTGGGTTAGAGGCTGAGCATGTCCAGTCCTGATCACACCTCCAAGTCTGTTTGGATGATCTCACTGGTTCTACCCGGTACTTGGAAAAACAATTTCCACTTCATGACAATCTGCCTTAAGTGGCTTTACTCGTCAAGCAACAATGACAGCACAATTTCCATAGCTCTATAAGATGTGTGGTTTTTGAATTAATGACGTTTAATTAAATATGTCAAGCAATGTTTAAAAAGAAAAATAAATATCTGAAATTTAATGACAGAATTCCCCAGTCAGAAATAGAACGCCTTTAATTGCAACATGTATTGAAAACATTCGCGGAACAGGGTCTTGTCAAAAACTTTACAGTGAAGGAGAAGAAGAAGATGAAAACAAATTTGCCCAAGCTTGTCAAGCAGCTGTAGCGATCCAGAGTTTAGCAATGAGGGTTGGTTGGAAACATTCTCCCTCCCTCGCCTGGTTGCTGCTGTAAGAGACGATGATTTACACACAACCGTTCACACTCCGCCATTGCCATCCATTACACGTTGACAGGCATGCCCAAACATCCAGCCACAGACAGATGCACCAACACTGCTCTTTGGAAACCGCCGCTGTAATTGTTTTAAATTTATGGACACGGGATGCCTTGGAGGAGAAACTCACGTTGCGAGTCGGGACCACAAGGACGGTCTCCCGCGGTGAGGCGATACTTTGACGTGCGATCTGGAATGACACACAAACCTGCACGGCGTGCATCATCCCATTACAGCGTGATGGATGGCCTAGCTCCTTTCGAAAAATAAACAAGACAGTAGTCCTGGAGAAGGGCGTTTCTCTCCTCCGTTTCTATGAATCAGGGCGCTCACTTTGTGGGTTTCGGGTCTCACTCGGTTTTTCCCAGGTTAACAGATGTACTCCCAGTGTTGGGGTGGCCTGGAGGTAAACATCCCCTTGTGAGAGATTGACGTACCTACCATTCGCTGAGAGCTAAAGGCCCAGTCACAACTTGTTCAAAAAAATAGGATGCATCGAGTCAGAACCAAGCATGCTTTGCTCAGGCTTAAATGATTGATTCAATAATTGAAAATAGTTTTAAATTTCAATTAAAAATTACTGCAAAAACAAAATGTTCATGATGTTAGGAAACTTGGATCCCAGTACTTGTTCTCCGTTAACATTTGAGTTAATCAGGGTCTACACGGTATTTGACCAAAATGTTTGAAACAATCAAACTACCATGTGCACTATTATAAAACATGTCATGTGATTTTTCACATTGTAAACCCGTTCAGTTAATCGTGTCTGTTCTTTGAACAATATTATTCTATGTGAAGAAAAAAAAATCATAACCAAACTGCACACGGCATTAGCCGCTAAAGTGCGATACGAAGGTCCATGCACCTGCGAAAGCTGGCATGCTTTGAGGACTCTCGATGTGCATAAACGTGTGAGTCAGTGTGGAGTGAACATTAGTTGCGAAGTATACACCTGGGTCTCTTCAGAGAGCCTTTTCAACGATTCACGAGTGGAGCAAATTAACCTCGGGGGACACCATCTCCCATGAATAGCTTTATTAGGGCCTAGGCGACCATTTTAAGCCTCCCCTTAACGTAGCCCCACTTACAAAGAGAGATGAAGTAACATAGGGGCCTCGTCGGTTCTGTGCCGTGTGGCAACTGTGCCGAGTGACGTTGGCAGCAGCTGTGAAGCAGGGGGAGTGAAAACGGCGATCAATCAAAACAAAGGCAGTTCCTCCTGAAGGTGAAAGACGATTTGAAAAGCGATGGAACAATATCTCGTCTTTCCATCTTGTTTTTATTCCTGATTCCTGAAGCTTGTCGACTGTGACCACGCAAAAGCGATTATTAAACTATTTGTACAATGTCCCTAAAAATAGATTTGCCGCCACAAGTTAATGTTTCGCGGCTCATTTAATTCATTCCTTACCCTTTATCTTCTGCCGTGAGTATTTACACCTGAAGTATTTAATTAAAAGTATGAAGGAACGCATGAAAGACACAATAAGCTCATCTTTAAAGCAAAAATAATAAACAAAAACCCTTCGTAGCATTTATTTTTGGTATAGATACATATTGTGCAATGCCAGTCCTAGTTTGTAGAAAGCTGCGGTGAGAGTCCTCTAACGTCATTATTTCCCCCCTCTGTCACCATGTAATGTGGTTTTTGATGGAGCTGAGGCTATTAGTTGTTGAGTTGCGCAAGGTCAAGTCTTTGCGCCTGTCATAACACACGCAGTTCAAGCAGAGGTGCTGAGGTCCACAGGGCAACCGTGGCGTAGCTCCGCTCTTTAATGTACACATTCTTCTCGTCTCAAGCGCACTCAACACATTACAGCGCAGCGTCGCCGTTTGCATGTGGTTTATGAATTCGGTTTAGCGACTGGGGTGTGTGTCTTAAGTGTGTCCCTGTTCATTTCAAGAATGTTCCCGGTCTACCCGGTCGAACGTCGAAACTGTCACAGTATCGCCCAAGTCCAACACTGACACTGAGAGGCTGCGATACAGTGAGACCTGATACCCCGCATCGCACGTTCAAATGACTTTCTCCATTTCAACGTGTCTGTCAGCTGCAAAATCACCGCCAAGAAAATGGCACGCTTCAATCAAAGCTGGAGGAACACAAACAATTCCAATGATATGTCGCCTCCCCACGCGATTGTCTCAAAGCACTCAAGTACTGCAATTTGTTCTGGGACTTTTAAGGGCAAATCTTTCGATTCCACAGGTTAAATGGTGTTGTTATCCTTTCCCGGACATTAATTTTGCTGCTTGGTACAAACGCCATGTTGGAGACCCTGGGCTTTCAACATTTCAATTGTCTCGCTTGCAACCACATTAAAGAGTTTTTCAATGTTCTCTTTGGAGGGTGGTTGTAAGGAGGTGTGTGTGTGTGTGTATGGGGGGGTGGGGGTGAAATTAGACATCAGAGCACATTTTATTATCAAATTATAACATAATGTGAGAAAAGTGTTTGGCTTAATCTATTTCTATAGGAATAAGGGACTCAGAATGAAAACATTCATCCCTCCCGGTCTCTTGTTTGAGATGAATAGAGTCCGTCCGCCCGCCCGTCTGTCTGTCCCCAACTTAAAACAAACCATGTAACAAGCACAACAGAATTATACAGGTATCATTAGCCTGATGGAGATTATACATTATTAACATGCTCTCCGACGCACCACCATACAATAAAGAGGAAGAAACGAC
>JAVQJS010018055.1:0-13843 GCA_036024795.1 Galaxias rostratus | reverse complement strand
TGACCAATTAACAGATTCCCCACACCTGTTGTCAATCCGTAATTAGTCAGCTGCAGGTCTCCCCACCACAGCCCTGCAGCGCCCTCTACAGGACAGATGCCGTCACAACCCTCACACAGTCTATTGAAGACAATCAACCGCTGTGACTGGGAGCAGTCTTTGGCGTGTGTTCATCACTCATCCAGGGTACCGTCAATAGCCAAGGCCACTGAACAGCGACGCCTAGACAATGCTCGAGCCCCATTGAGGGACACGTTAAGCAATTCACGTATGTTAAACGAGCGGCGCCGTCCGTGGTCCTGTCTCTCAAGGGCTTTGTTCTCTCCACAACTGAGAGGCACCGAGGCGGCTCGTCAGACACCATAGGCGCACCCGGATCTTGGAAGATGCATAGTAAGCAATAAACTGCCAAGTGGCTCGTGTAATGCGACCTTCAGGTCTGGAAGGGAAGGCAGACGAATGGACCAAAAACTTGCGCTGCTGTAGTGTTTGCATGTGTGCCGGTGTGTATTTACATTTGCCTTTTGAGCGCTATGTCCATATGAAAAGCATTATTATATATTAACTTGTGTGCTTCTGTTGCTTTTGTGTCAGGCCATTGCCGATCTTGTGACTGAGAAAGATTTGTCCGAGGGCAGACTCTACCCCCCTCTAAACACCATCCGGGATGTGTCACTCAAACTGGCCGTGAAGGTACCACGGCACGCCCACCGATCACATAATGAACGTGAACGACTTATGAACGCACTGTGGCCGTTTTCGCTTTAACCCCTTCTGCGTTTTAGATCGTGGAGTATGCCTACGAGCACGACATGGCGTCTTTCCGTCCAGAGCCGTCCGATAAGGAGGCGTTTGTCCGCTCCCTCATCTACAGCACGGACTATGACGAGTTTGCTGTGGACGCCTACCGCTGGCCCGAGGACGCTATGACCATTCAGTCCTGCAAACTGTGAGCCCCTCCCCCCTCCCTGGCACCACCACCGCCGCCACCGCCACAACATTGAAAGAGAGGGAATGCCGACCAGGAACCTTGAAGGGACAGCGGGCACCGTTTACGCATGCAGTGCGATATCGTCACCTATTTTTATGCGTGTGTGTTTCGTATCAAAACAATATGTTTCTGAATATGATCGTATAGTTATCTCTCAAACCCTCAAAAGCACCATGAAAATGAAATAAACGGTAGATTAAAGGTTTTCATTCTTTGTTTACTTCATATGCAAGGTCGTGTGTGACGTGAATGTCTGTGTGTTTGCGTAGTTCTAGAAACATGAGTTAAAGGAGTTCTGATTCATGACAAGATGGCGATGGTGTAGATAAAAGGAGGACCATCAAAGTGGGGTCCATGGATAAAGAGGACAGGCTGTAATTTAGGGTCAGCCAAAGGTGGAGAGGGGGATGGTGAATGTCAGCTTTCTTGAGCTATTTAAATATGTTTAAGAACGTTTATTAAATCAGGGATACACCAAATGAAATGTTTTTCTCCTCAGTTCCATTGATTCCCAGCATTATTATTAGCATTTTACGGACCTGTGACACATTTTTGTTGTTGAAAAAAAGCAACTACGTCAAGATAGATTTTTCAATAAAACCGTTCCCGGAGAAAACGATAAATCAAGCATTAAGTAAACACAATGTGGCTTTGTCAGACTTTCCAGCAGTTCTGTTCGACGAGCATCAGAAAATCCTCCAAGTGCATAGCCCCATGACAAGTACTGGGTACGTCTGTCATTCAGAAGGCTCACATCATCGGATGTGGTGAACTTCACATTAGCAGCTGGAGTGTGTCTGCGTACAGGTCAAGGAACAGCAACCATGCAGTGGTAGGAGTTATTGACAACATGCACGGGTGCAAGGAGAAGATGTGTTGTTCCGCCGGGAAGCTCCAACGGCAAGCATAACTAAGCAATTTGATGGATCTCAAGCGTGCTGTTTACCAAAGATGCAAGGGCTAAATAGCTTGTATGGTTTATTCATGACACAACCAACCAATAAAGTCTCATCCCTCCAATTATTCCAGGCTTTCCACCCACCTCCCGCTATGCTTATACAGATCGCACCACACTCCTTTCAGTTTCTAATCCTGCAAAAGGGCCCTAGAGAGCCTATGGCTGCTCCTCTATCGCCCAGTTCAGGGCTCAGCCTTAGGGATAGGGTAAATAGCGCTGTAATCCGGAGGGAGCACAGTTTAGAATCGTGACTCCTTTGCGTCATAAGGAGCCAGATGAGGTTGTTCTGGCATCTGATTCGTTTTATATAGTATATAGTTTGAGAGGTTTTACGGGCATGCCCTACTGGTAGGAGACCCTGAGGTGGACCCAGACCACACAGGCGAGGTTAAAGATTTTTCTCGCCTGGGAAGGTTTCGGGATCCTCCGGGATGAGCTGGGTATAGGGACATCTGGACTACCCTTCTAAGCCTACTGCCATGCCTCGGACCCTAGACAAGCGGCGGAAAATAAATGAATGGACGGATGGATGTTTCGATTTTAATAAACAGTGTACTGTAAGGTGACTTGGAGCGCTTACATTTATTATTATCATTATTTTTATATACAGGGCACTTAACAATATGGAAAGTAAAAATATAATCCTGATCCTGAACAGGTCTTAAAATTAATAATATGATAAATCCCTCCAATTATTCCAGGCTTTACTCCCAGCTCCTCCTATACCTAAATAGATCTCGTCACAGAACCCTGCACAAGGGCCCTAGAGAACACATGGCTGCTCCACTGTCACCCAGATCTGTCCTTGAAGAAGTATCCTAGTTGGAAATCTACCCAGCAGGAAAGCTACCCAGAAGTGTTAGAACTCCCCGTCCACCTGTTAGATCTGAGGCATTACTCTCTCGATGCTTTTCAACTGTGTGCTAATCAGGAATGACGACAAATTCAAGTTGTGAGTTTCCACTTCAACGGTCGGAAAGTGTTTGAATTATTGCATTGCAACGACGCTGGGAACCCCTCTTGCTCTTTTTCGCTTACTGTCACTCCGTTTTGGCATCTTTTTACAGACCTTTACTAATTTTTCCTGCGCTCTCTGTTGGGACCATATGTATTTTTTATCTGCAAACTGTACATATCTTTTGGCTTACCGAATTTGTCGGTTCTAAGAAAAGAGGGAGGATCACTCACACACACCAATCCAACAAACACTTGCTATTGACCTTGAATAATCCCAGTGCACCACTCAACACAATTTATGTCACTCACTTACTTGAGACATGTTTCAGTCGTATCTTATAAATGTTTTAATGTATTGTCGGGAGGCGTGACGGTAAATAGCAATAGATGTAGGGTGCTTCCTTTTTTACTTGTTGCTTGTCCTGAATCATAATTTCACACAAAGGGTAATGTTGCTGTGCAACAGTAAGAAGTATTGACACATTGTCACCCCCCACTCTTGTAAACTCAAACTTGGAATCAATTTTAAATGCAGTACTGTCCATGAGTTTTTTTTACTAGGGTCTGGTTGCCACTTTTTACTAGATTTAACTTGCACAATGCGGCCGAATGCACACAAAACCTTAGCCATAAAGACATGTATTGTTCATTGATTGCACGTAAGTTTATATCAGTTTGCATGAGCTAAAGTATTTACTTCTTCTCTCAGCCAAAGAGAAGATGGACTTTTAATGAATTGATGTTGATGCGTTGTGCTGTAAATTTGTCTTGGTTACAGACCTAAAAGCCGTGACTTTGACGCACTGTTGTTATTATTGTCTGACTTGAAATGATCTAATGATGACTTGTTTGCTTTACATTATGTCCATAAGACAATCCCAGAGTCCCGTGGCATAGCCTAGTGACCAAAAATGTATAAATGGTCAATCGAGGACAAAGAATTTAATTCGGGATCTGATTGACTGTGAACGCTGCATTACGACATTCAATCTACTCCGCGTCGCGGATTCGGCTTAGGGACCAAGCCTCGCCATTGCGCGCAGTGTGCAATGGTCTACAGAGGAGTTGTTCGAGTCATCGCGCATAGTAATGGACTTGAGGAGTATTTTCTTTGCGCCATCTTTACCCAACATGCTAGACTGCATACCAGACATTAAGTAACCTATTAGACTATTTTGAACATGGACGAAACGGTGCCGGACCTTTCTAATTGCACATTCCTCAATGAGTCTTGGGAAAATGTCGGAAAAGGTGATGTCTTCAATTTAGTCAATTTTATTGAGACAACCGTTTTACCTTCTTTGATTGGATTCCTCTGTTCTACGGGACTGGTGGGAAACATTCTTGTTCTGGTTACCATACTGAGGTACGTGTACTTAATTTGCCTAAGAATATAAATTACTTTTCATTGAGTCTCTTTTGCAACTTTTTGAAAAACTTTGACGAGAATATTGCATAAAAAGGTTTTTAATGACAAATGAAATCAATTTTTTGTTTTGTGATGTATATGAATACCAATGTCACACATTCCAAATTTAATTTAGCAATATATATTAAGTATTGGCGTTTAATTGTATATCTCCCGATTTTTTTTTTTTTTGCAGGCCTTGCCAATGTGTTCTATATTGTGTGCCACCTTAGTTGAGTCACTTGATAGGTTTCTTCTAGTTGACCCTTCTTAATCCTTTTGAAATTCTCGTGTTGCTCCTGACATTATCTCCAGATTTGCTGCTAAAATCAGTGGTGATAGCTATGTGAAATGCTAATCCACTTGCATATAGATAGACCATGGTACATTTGCTCAACTTGCTGTAGAACACGTGTGTCTCAAGGGAGACGCAGGGATATGTACCATCACAACTGTCAATCACAGTTTCACCTTCAACGTAAATTAAGGAGAAAAGTCAGGGTGGAGGGGGCTTGGATAAGGTTAATCTTTGGGGTTACTTTCTCTTACAATCATCATCGTAATCATAATAACCTTCACAACTCATTGTCTGGCCTTCTGACCATTCCACCCTCACTCCTCAGCATTTTGGATGCTAGTGCTTTCAGCTGTTCTGCAACCAGGCTTTGGAACTGCCGTCCCCCACTTATCTGACAGTCTGACCCTTTATCATCCTTCAAGTCTCAGTTAAAGTCAAATTTATTCATATTAGCCTACTCACTGTAATTGCTCCCTTCTACTTGGCCCAATTCACCAGACAGTTTACGATTTAACCCTTCCCTATGGTCATGAGGTTTTGGTAGAGACTGAGGACCGGTGGAGAATGGATGGATGGGCGGATGGATTGATATTTCAATTGTAACATACAGTATACTGTAAGATGACCTGGTGTGTCTTAAATGTATTATTTTTGTTATTATTATCCATCCATCAATCCATTATCAGAACCGCTTATCCAATGCAGGGTCATGGGGGGGCTGGAGCCTATCCCAACCGACTTTGGGCGAGAGGCAGGGTACACCCTGGACAGATCGCCAGTCTATTGCAGGGCTATTATTACTATTATTATTATTATTATTATTATTATTATTATTATTATTATTATCATTATTATTATTATTATTATTATTATTATTATATACAGTTGGCCCAACAATATAGAAAGTTTAAATATAGTCCTTATCCTAAACAAGTTTTAGAATTATTATTATGATCCGAAATCATAAAATGAATAAGATTACTGTAAACCTAGTTGACATGTATTCGCTTTTCATTGAACTAGCACATGAACAGAAAATGGACAGTGCCTGCTGCCTGCTCAACTTGCAGGTTCTTGATTGCCATCACTTACGTTTTTAAGTCATGCTGCTAAAAGCATTTCCACTGCGGTTTCGTTGCGTAGTAGGAAGAAAAAAACTGTGATTGAGTTTGTCAGTTTGCATCCAGCATATCGACTGTGCTGGGAGCCATGTCTTTGTCAGAGCCTCGAGGGTCCTTAATGATTCATGAGCTATATCTGCCAGAAGTCTTAGTTCTACGTACATGCGCCAGAGGGTCATGGCAGGGGATCTGTCATAGACTGTGTCATATACAATATGGATAAGGAAAAGGGATTCATGTGAAATCTGAAGAATAAGTTATGTTATTAGATCCTTGCAGAACTGCTTCAAAAAAGCTAAGTTGTTTCATCGTGAGTGATTATCTGGCTGTGCCAAAAATGAACAGAGGTAGGTGTCTCTGACACATCAAAGCTCACCATTGAGCCTCCTGGAGGTGTCGCAGGCTCAATTCAACAAAACATCTGGGATGTAAGGTGCCAACTTAAAAACCCTTAACCTAAATCTAAATCCATTCTAAAAATCGTTTTCTAAAGTGGTCATCTTGGAATATAGCATAACTTATATCAAAGTATTGTTTTCTGTGCTTTATGAAATGTGACATTGAAATTTCCTTTAGGGTTTTAAAATATGCTTGGTTCTCTTTATTCAGGCTATTCATCAGCTCAGCATTCTGTCGTCTTTTTAAATGTAAGATCATGGGGAAACTGGCTATATCAAGAAAAAGATTAACTCTTTACTCCTATATTCAACAAGGTCCAGTCTTGACCTTAAAGATACCATCAATATATTGATGTGGGCCATTTCTCCATCACAAATTAATCCAGCCATGCACTCTTTCAGCACCAATTAACATGTGCATCAATTGTTTCTAGTGCTGATCCTAAGTTGTGCTCTTTTTAATCAGGACCAAGAAGAAGACTGTGCCTGATGTGTACATCTGTAACCTGGCCGTGGCTGATGTGGTCCATGTGACAGTCATGCCCTTCCTGATCCACCAGTGGGCACGCGGGGGGCACTGGGTGTTTGGCAGCACCCTCTGCACCATCATCACCTTTCTGGACAACTGCAACCAGGTGGCATGTGCTGCTGTGATGACTGCTGTAAGCCTGGATAGGTAAGGCTCACCATCTTGATGATTTAAAAGGGGTTCGTTACCAAATGAGTCACTGTGTGTATTGCCACTTTGAAATGGGAAAAAAATCTCAACTGAGTAGTAACTCTGCGGAAAAAGCAGATCAAATGTATATATTCACTTTGACTTCCGTGGTTATTCGCCAACCTGTTGGAAAAAACATCTGAATATGCATCTAAATTATGTTTGCCACCAAAAAAGAAAATTGTCATATCTTTTAATTAGACTGCAATGCTAAACCAATGGTTCAAATCTTAAATCAAACAAAAATTAAAAGCAAAAAAGTATCATTAAAAAAATTATAAAAATTAAAAGGTTTCATTTAATTTCAGTTTAATTTCCATTGCATCTAAAATAAATTTATCCAACGCTACTCGTAAATCTGTCAATAATCCCAACAATAAGCTCTCTAACGGATGTTGATTGTTTTGACTTTTATTGGAAGTCAAGCAATACAATCCTGTTCCATGAAGGAAATGAGGGATCCGAGCATAATTCATAGTTTATTTAGGTATAAGTTGAATTACTTTACTCACATTATATAATTCGTGAACTTTCTCAACTGAAAGATTACATTATTCTTTCAGTTATGTCTCCGTCATGGGTTATTCATGAGCGCATTGACAAATGTATCAGTTTAAAGGTAGGATCATTGCCCCCAGTGTCAACACCCCGAAGAACTAAAAACTGGTATAAATGCTAATGAGCAGGCTATCTTAAGCTGTGCTTCCTTGGATTCCTTGGACCTCTTCAGATTCAAATTAATTTACCTCACTATTAATGTCTGGTGCGCAAACTCTTCTCATTAAATATTCACCTCATCACATCACAAGTAGTTTCAATAATTTATTTTGTTTTGGGTACCCTTCAGCCTGTGTAGTATGTTCATCCTTAAAGTAATATGGACTTTACTTAATCTTGTGACCTGTTTTACGCCTGCTTTTTCAAGAAATTGTAGTCTTTTTCAAATAGATGACTGAATGGTCTCACGTCACTTCTTGACAAGGCCAACAGCAACCTCCGTTGAGGTTTGAGTGATTTTAGCTTGTGGAGATTTCTTTCCATATTTAGCACTACTTCTGGTTTAAATATCAACGAGGAAAACACTGATTCTGACTTATACCTGCTGCATCTTAAATCTAATCCCTAATGATTGCTGTTTGGAAAATCCCACAAATAGATATTTTTCTATGCCTAATTATAACCCTAATGGATCTAAAGGTTTATAGTTATCTGAACCTCTCTTTATCACAACCCAATTACCCTCATTTTGACCATGTCCTCATATGCTCTGTCTGTCCCAGGTATGTGGCTGTGGTCCATCCTTTTCGTTTGCTGACTCTCAGAACCAAGCCCAAGACCATTTGGATCAACGTGTTAGTGTGGGCCTTGTCCTTTGTCCTGGTTCTGCCTGCCTGGATCCACTCTGAGGTTATCCGCTTCCATGATGGGCTCGAGAGCTGCACCCTCAACCTGGTGTCCCATAGCGCTGTTTTATGGTAAGGCCAGGGCCGGATTCCTCAAAGCATCTGCTCATCTTTGCTCCCATGGCTACGGAACAGGAACTTTGTCTTCTCTTATATTGTTTTTTCAAGGATATACATATAGTAATTTTATTTTTGTTATTTTTATGAAATCACATTTTGAAAAGTGATTGTACGTATACAAAATGCATTATAATTTTGATGACGATGATGATTAATAATCATAGCAATTATGATTATTATTACTGATGTTTTATTTTTATTTTTCTTTGAATGTTCCTTCTTGCCCATTAATTTGCCAATGCACACAAAATGAGCTATACAAATACATTTGGCTTGGCTTGGATTATTGTCGTCCCTCCCTCACACAGTACCCAAAAATGTCAGTTTTGGGCATTTAGCGGTGCCACCTGGAATTGGGTCTCAACAGTCCTGCTCCATAGTTAAGTTAATACTGTGTGCTAGCACTGCAGTGTTTGTTTACACCTCTGTGGTATGCCCTATGGTTCACATAGGAGTCAACCCATTGGAAGAGGGCGTCATTGACCCTTAGCGGAGAGATCCTTTTAGACATGGATTGCTCTGAAAGGTGTTACATCAATGGCTTTGAGTGTTTTTTTGGACAGAAAATCGATACGGACAAGAACACCAATTTGTGGATTTGCTGGTTATGATTATGGCTTAAGTAGATTGAGTTGATAAGAGACTTGAGTGCTCACCTCTGTAGGTGTGAATGCACAAGCCAACAACCAACAACAACATTAAAGTCAGGTCCTGGAGTAAAACTACTCAAATTAGAAATTTGTTGTTTAGGCCATCAGAGGATTTCTTGGTCCCTGAGGGCTCAGCGTTAGCCTCTCATTTAAGACTAAGAGTACGGTGCGTCTCCTGAAATGCTGAGATAATCACTAGTACTTCCTAGTACTACGGCAATCAACCTTAGAGACATGGCCTCCCCCTCTCACACACGTTCTTCCCGTGTCCTCCACAGGTACACCCTCTATCAGACCATCACCTCTTTCTTCCTGCCACTGCCGCTCATCGTCACCTGCTACGTTCTCATCCTGTGTTACACCTGGAGGATGTACCTGAAGAACACACGGGCTCAGAGGTAAGTGCTGAGGCTCCACGGTCAGAGCCCTGGAAAGCACAGGAGCTCATAGCTACAGGGCGTGAGCGAAATGGTGCAATGGTGTGCTACTGACGACGCTTAAGTGATTTAAAACCTAATTGTGGAGATGTAGACTTGCCTTGTCTATTCCACTGAGAAAATTATCCTCCGCATTGCGGAATGATCTACAACATGGGCCAATCGTGTATGCATTATAAGCTGTCTGGGAGATTTGAATGATGATTTGCCCGGATTGATGAGAGAACCGTTCATAATTAAACTACCTGAGAACACTGACTAAACATTATGCAGCTGTGGCAGACACTGGTATGCATGACAAAAGGAAATGGGTGTTGTCAACTCTAAAGCAAGATTGGTTGCATCTTTAAGGGGTCAAAATATTGTCAACAATAGCAATGGGCGTCTGTTTAAGGCAAGTTAAATCGCAAGGGAAGAGGGGGCAAATCTTACTGAGAAAAACAAACATAGTAATGTAGTCATTCAGGTCTTTGATTAATTCAATTTTAGCCAAATGATTATTTCTCCCTTATCTTCATTCAATATTCATTAAGCGGTTTATTTTTACATGAGCCATTTTCTGCAGTGTTTAGCATTTCTTTCCATCCTAATCCATTCTAAATATATCACACTTCAGGTCGTGTTCATTAATTGGACACAATGAGAATTTGATGAATTTCATATTGATTATTTAATGTACCCCTCCAGTAATTTTATGAAACATTTAAAATATTCTTATGGAATGTATAAATCATCTCTGTTATGGCGGTATGAGAATGTCCTGGGTGCCCTGCAGTTTGAAGCAGAAATGCTCAGCCACGGCGTTGGCTGCTTATTTTGCTCCTGATATAGGGGTTGGGGGGTTTCTTTAAGACTCAGTCGTTACAAAATGCAATTTTCAACAGCAACATAAATATTCCAAAAAGCAAATTGACTATAGTGTACTGCAGTGGATTGAAATGAGACATGTTTGAAATCCCCGATCCCTCAAGACCACAAAAGTTCCTGGCAGTACCTGAGGTATACCTAAGTCAAAAAAAAAAGGTTTGGCGACGCGTTCTCTGTTATGCCCCTTGTTCTCCAGCTACAGCACTCACCTGCCACGGGTGCGCGCCGTCCGCCTCACCAAGATGGTCTTGGTCCTGGTGGTTGTCTTTCTTGTCAGCGTGGGACCCTACCACATCCTCCAGCTGGTCAACCTGACCGTGCAGAGACCCACGCTGGCCTACCACACCTGCTACTACCTGTCCGTGTGCCTGAGCTACGCGCCCAGCAGCATTAACCCTTTCATCTACATCCTGCTCAGCAGACACTTCCGCCGTAGGATGACCAGCCGCAGGTACCCCAGTGGCCAGAGCATGGAGAGGGAAGCTCCCGTCCAGAGTCACACGCCACACTCTAGTTGCTAAGAAACCTTCCATGGCAAGCGTTTGCTCGCTCACTCGCTGTTGACACTCGCACTTTTTCACTGCCCGATACTGAAAACCTAAAGACGTTATCTCAAGGGCACTAACTTGTTAGCACCTCTGTTGATAATTCACTGTCTTAAGCACTGACAAAATAATTTGTATATGTAGCTATTGGTGAAAATATTTTGTCTGTTTTCTAATTTTGAGTAAAGGGTCAAACCCCTAAAGACACAATTTGCATCACTGTTTTGTTGAACTTATCATAAATGTAACAAGTTTTTTTAATATAAGTTTTTATAAAGGTATATATGTGTAAAATTCACAGGATCTTCACTGGTAGCATAAAATGTCTTGATGCACATAGATATAACAAAGGTCGATTGTGGGATAGTTGTCAGGAGACTGCAGTCCATCCACATGCTAAACCGCTTCTCCTTTGCAGGGTGGGGTTGAGAAGTGGGGTACACCCTGGATCGGTCACCAGTCTATCACAGGGCTACAACTGCCATAGTAATGTAAAAACATTTCAAACTCATACCGCCAGACATTGTCCACTGAAATGCTAGACTCTCTGCATGTTGCTTTACACTGTATTTTAGTGGAAGTTCCCCCTCACGCTATGTTTTCAGACTGTCACTTTTGTACAGTAAACAACCTGCTGTTATTGCCTACCTGTAAATGAGGAGTGTGTGGTTATAGGACTGTGCATGCCTTACCAACTTAGCATTAATATGCTGAACTATAATATTTGCAAAGGTTGCTTACCTGATTACCTTACAATAATTGAACGTAATTAGGTAATTTAATGATTACCTTATATAATTTAACCATGTTTCAGCCAGGGGAATCTCTTTGCCAACAGCTCTTCTTGTATTTAATGTTGTGGTAGTCAGGCTCCCTCTAGTGGCATACATATCATATTGCAAGAACACATCAAGCCTTAATTTATTTTAGGTTTTTGCTCCTTTTTCTACTTTAACGCCCATGAAATACATGAATACCCCCATGCCCCAAATAAAAAGAGTTAAACAAGAAATTCCCAAAAATGAATTTACTCGTTTGCATTTGTATGGAAATGTCAATACATTGATAATTACTGAATCGATTGCGGCGTTTTAAAGTAGCGGGAATACATTAACAAAATTGGCAATGCATCATATCGACTGGCTGAGAACCTAGAGTTAGACATAGTAGTTAGTGTTTGTCTGGTACTTACTGGACTCCTCTATGGGGAACTTGCCCCTGAGGGCATTTCACCAGTTGATAGACTGACCATTGGCCAGACCGCTAGTACTCGGGGCATTGGCACAGCAGCTTGAATTCCCTTATACCTCCCTGACCCAGCCTCACAAAGCCCAGTCTGCGATCAATAAAGAGGCGGCCAGGCCAGACTAGACACTGTTAGCGTCTCACCCCGGGCAGAGCTTCAGGGGACCGCAGGGCAGAGTGCAAGCCCCCTCTCTACACTCTCCCTCTCTCCCATCTCTCCGGTCCTCCCTGCACATTAGCCTCAAGCTATTGGTGCTTTGACGTATTCATTCACATGGCTCAAAGTCAGCCACAACTGAAAACCTTTTTTTTTTTTTTTTTCAGATAATACATTAGTTAGGGGCGTTACAACACGATTAATTCATTTGTGTTTAGAACCAGTGTTTTCTGTTCAGTTCATTTATTTAGTGCCACTCAAACAGCTAAGTCTGCACCCTGGCACCTTGCTGGCACCAGGCGGGCTGGTTGACTGGCTGGCTGACCGGATGGATGGGTGGGTGGGTGAGTGACAGCTGTAACCCGACATTGGTTGACCTTGTTTACAACCTCCTCTGACACCTCCAGTACTGCCCAGACCTTGTCATCAGTGTCCAACCCTGAGGGTTTGTTGCCCATTGGATCTATCTGCCCCTGTCTGTCTGACTTTCACCCCAAAACCTTTCCCCCAAATTACCATCTGCACAACCAACCAACCAACCAACCAACCAACCCCCACCTCCCTATGCCCAGATTGTCCTGACTGCCCCCCACCATTCCAACTGTAAACAGACCAGTGGCATTCAACACAGGCCAAGGGGTGCAATAAAGCACTTGCTACACAGTTTTAAAAACAATTCTTCCTCTTTTTTGATGATATTTGGATGAACTATGAGAAATTGCTACATTTGTGATATACGTTCTGTAATAGAAAAAGAGTTACACATTATTTTTAAGTTTTGGCTTCAGTTTTCAGAAATGTTAATTTTTATTTACGTCCACAAAGTCCACTTCTGTTAGACCAGTGGTTCTTAACCTGGGTTCGATCGAACCCCAGGGATTCGGTGAGTCCGTCTCAGGGGTTCGGCGGAGGTCAAAATACACACACTGTGTGTGAGTCTTTTCTGTACGAAGGGTTCGGTGAAGGGTGGGAAGTGTTCGGCGAATGCGCTTATGAAACTTTCAGGGTTCAGTACCTCCAAAAAGGTTAAGAACCAGTGTCATAAAGTATTTTGAAAATCTTTTTCCCTTTTATACAACATGCTGAAATCCTTTCATGCAGCGTATTGATACTTTTAGAATTTCTTAAATTGTATGTATAAAAGTTTTTACAATATTTTATGTGAAAGGTTTTCACAATACTATATGGGAGCATTTCAGCTGAGTATTTGTGCACATTTCACTAGTAAGTGTGAAAGGTCATTCTAAATGATGTTCCTAACGGCCCCTCATAGTTGCTTACCTTGCTATTAGTCAAGGGCAGACACAGCAATCTGTGAAGAACGGCAAAACGAACGGTTCTCACAGGTACAATTCGGTTCCCTTTGTTCGTGCAACGAGTTGTTAAAAAATCCGATCGTTCGTGGATGTCACATCATTACTTCGAACGTAAAGGTAATGTCTAGAGGCAAATGTTAAGAACAGCCGTGAGGCGAAGAGTTTCCCTTACCAAAAGTAAAAGAAACTTAGTTCAACCGCTAAAATGATATGGTATATGGACAGTATATATATATATATATATATATATATAT
>JAVQJS010018043.1:0-12271 GCA_036024795.1 Galaxias rostratus | reverse complement strand
AAACACGGGGAGAACATGCAAACTCCACACAGAAAGGTCCTCAGGCGGGATTAGAACTCAGGACCTTCTTACTGTGAGGCAACAGCACTAACCACTGCGCCACCGTGCCGCCGGCAGTGGTATTGTTATTGCAAAACACCCACCCTAGAATTCAGTTCACCCAAGTGTACTAGTCTCCATTCATTACAGTGTAATGCAATCTCCCGAAACGAGTTGATGACAAGTCTTCATTCCTAAAGCAGCACGTCACATGCAGTGGAAAAGTAATGGCACCAAGGTCCCTTCTCTACCCAAAAACATTTTCTTTGAAAGCCCAAAGGATCTTCAGTCTACCGAGAAGTGCGAGCAAACGCTCAGCTGGGGACAAAAAAAAGGAGACAACCCCTGTCACTTATGATAAGGTCACAGAAACATCCATATTCCATGGTTACATGGTTCATCTGAAGGAGTCGCCTGCACACAGAAGGGAAGCTAACTTGGCCTTTCAAGAAATGTGAAAGGAGTCGTATACATGCATTTTCTATAGACAGTGCTTACATGTACAACAGTAATTCCGCACATTCCGCTGTGATCAAATTCAATCACATATCTGTAGCAATAAACCCAACCTTTGCACTGACTACAATCCCTTCTTTTCACACGATCAATCTGGGTCAATCTAGTCTGGCGACTTTCACTACGTGGCTAATGTGTTGGTTCGCTAACAGCCCTTCTCTGGTACAGAAGGAGTTCATTACATTCTCTAATGACGGCAGCACGTTAAGGCTAATGGCCGTCAGAGATAACAGATCTCTCACTACACTACTTCGCACTCCACTTCTTACACAAACCACTTGTGGGAAAACAAAGCACATTTCTAGGAGTTCACAGCTCCCCAAAGCGTCTCATGTCTATATACTTCAAATTAGGCTGTACTAGACATCTGCTCGAGCATTCAGGAATGTGGGAAGGCGTCAGGGCTTCTTTGAAAATAGATTTTTCACTTGAACCATCGTTCGACAAAGAATGTGTGAAATTAGGACTTATCTAACTGGACTTGTTTCTTAAATATTTGTTATTTCCTTGTTGGCCTGGCTTGTTCTTTCTCTAGTTGTCGAGTTTACGAGGAAGCTCTAGCCCGGCGCGGTGTGAGGGGATGGGACGGCGACGGTGAGGAGAGGTGTTGGCATTCACCCAGGCTGATGAGGGTTGACAGTAGAGGAGGCAGGCTGAGGACGGGGCGGTGAAGGCAGGTTGCTCAGCTGGGAGAGAGGCTCACTGCTGAGTCACGCTGAGAGTCTGACCCAACAAGCATCCACACAGAACTCCAACCCCCCCGGTCAGAGTAGCCTCCTCATGCTTGCCGCCCTTACCACTTCTCTGTGTAGTCAGTGACTCAGCAGCCCCATTAAGACACGGCCCTATCAATGCTGTGGAGTGGGTATCAGTTCATTTCTATTAATGCAGGACAATAAGTCAAAAGATCCCTGCGGGTAGATTCAGCTGCAGAAACCTACCGATGTCCACAGAGTATGCACTCAGGTCTAAACGTACACCTCAGAGAAACTCTGGAGCGGCATCCCAACTGAGATGGATGAGAAGGCACTTGGAGAGGTTGCCACCAGGTTGTTGCCAGACCTCGCATTGCACTGGATTAAATTGTACTTACTAGTGCAATACAGGGTTGATATTGAGCAATGTTGCAGAAGGCCCCTCTGGCCCCTCGGGCCCATGGTCAGATACTTCCCTCCAATGGCTTCACGGCCTGTTCTCCAGCTACAACAAACACATTAAGCCGTCAGAGACAGCGGCGGTGATCAGTCGACGACAAATGATTTCAATGTCAATGGCTGTAATGCGGTCGTCCCGGCGACCATCTGTTGAGCAGGACGATATGCAGCGGGATTAAACACTTATAGAAGCAGGGTTGTGGCTTTGTGTGCATTGGGCCGATAACCTACCCCCCCACCCACCCTCCCTCTTTCTCTCCACCCACAGTATAATTATCGCCTAAGCCAACACAACAAGAACTCTTGACTGGGCGTGCCACAGCTGGACACAGAGTTTTTCACTGCCCTGGAAGGTCAGTCAGATGCTAAGCTCAAACGCTATGTGAACGGCTCTCTCCCACTTCATTAGCCTCCTACTACCGGTCAGATTAAAGCCAAACTGGCAAAGAGACAAATGGAGTTTAAAAATAGCTAGTGACATTGGTGTTTCACTTTGTGTTTTTCTCCAAAATAGGACTCATATTGAAACCGCGGTTTACTAACGGAGACCAGCCATTTGAACAAACGTCATACCAATGCTCCAACAGTTCGGCTTAGCCCCGTCTCCTGTGGGGAGGGGTTTTCAGACCAAACGCTGGAACCCAGTGTGATGTTTGCCTCTCGCTACCACAGTGGTACATTGACCACAGGGGTGTGGGCGGACACACAAAGATACGCATAAATACGCACAAACACACACACACAAAATGTCTATCTACTACATTGAAATTAACCGAAATTATCTTTTCTTTCTCCCTGTGGGTGTGTGTGTGCGAGTGTGTGTGTGTGTCCAAACACACGCACACACACACACACACACACACAGACACACACACACACACACACCACACACACACATATACACGCAGGGAGAAAGAAAAGCTCATTTTGGTTAATTTCACTGTGGTAGATAAACATTGGAAACTGTTCGAAAGAAAGCCCGTGCTGACTCATTTGCATGGGTTGTTAGCGATCAATTCTGCCCGTGCTGTTTCCGACTGTCGGACAATGGTTTGCAGCCTCAGTGCATCCACAGAGCGCCATCGGGCTCAAAGAGGGAGATGCCTAGGCTCTCAAAATAAATGTGTTTTTTTTAGGGAATTACCAGTTGGACTAGGTGTACAGGAACACGTCTGTCCGTTTATGGGTGAGTGTGAGTATGACATTTACATTGAACAGTATTATATTGTCCTGCCTTCGGATTTTGTAACATTTTGGTGAATCAAATCCACAAAAATTCTCATGCGTGTTCAGAACAGACTCCAACAGGCTCAACATTACGCTTCTGCTCAATAACACACACACAAACACACACACTCTCGCTCTCCCTCACACACACACACTCACACACACACAAAGCACATGCACTAATCTGTTAATGCAATCTGTTAATCTGTGTGCACTTCAATATGCCATTGGCACTGCCTGAAATGAGAGGCAATAGGTATCATTCCAATGTGACAGACAGGCAAGCAAAGGCTTTGGCCAGATTTATTTGGGCTTATCCGTTGATGAAAAGATGTGCGAAGGAGGTCGGGAGATAGAAACGTGAAAGTTTAAAAGACGGATTTTGAGAGGATGAAAGAGGATGGGGAGAGTAGAGAGAGACAGAGCGGGAGAAGGGACAGAGGGTGAACTGGAGAAAAGGGGGTGGGGGGGGGGCTGCGTGGCAAATGTCACAACACATCCAGTGGCTCGCAGGTGGTGGCCTCCGAGGAGGGATGGAGGGATGGATGAAGATAGAGAGAGGAGGAGGCTGGCCTCAGTTCATCACTGTGTCTGACGGATTGAAAGTGACTCACAGTTTCGTAGCCCCCCCCCCCCCCAACTTCCTCATTATAGAGTGGTGTTGTGTGCATGCTGACAACGCTCTCACAGAAAGTTATCAAGTACTTTATTGATGTTTTCACTCCATCAAGTGCTTTATCCATTAGCCAGATAATTGGTTTTCTATGTGTTTTATATCAAACTGAACCTGTCTGAACTCTGGATCACCTGCTCTATTACATTACGATTGTGAATGCTCTATTTCAACAAGGGAGCTTGTAGGGTGACATGAACCTGGAGGCAGGATAAAATAACGGTGCGTGGTGCAGTCAGTGTGTGGTGTGGAGCTCTGTGTGACTCAGACAGGAGAGGAGCAGCAAGACGACCCAAAGCGGCCCATTGCTGCCCGGCAGGCTCTGGCCTCCTTAGAATCAGCTGCAGGCTAGGCCTGTTTGTGTGTATGTGTGTGTGTGTGTGTGTGTGTGTGTGTGTGCGTGTGTGTGTGTGTGTGTTTGTGTGTATGTGTGTGTGTGTGTGTGTGTGTGCACGTGCGCATCTGTGTGCTTCAGAGAGTGTGTGTGTGTGCATGTTTATGGTAATAGGCGGTGTAGAGATTGGATGAGAACAAAAACACACACGCGCACACACACCCCGGCCCGGCCTAACCACTCTGTCTCCCTCCCTGTGCTTGTGTGTCTCTGTGCTCTTCTGTCTCCCCTTGCCTTGTCTTATGTCCTTAAGGGAGCTTTATCATGCCTCTGAGCATGTCTAGTCAACCCGCCTGACTAAATGGCTTATCCCGGATCCATTTGGCTGTGCATCGATTTGAGAACCGCCGCTCTGGCCCACGATGGCAGAGAGGAAGGGCTCTGTCAGCGGGGAGGTCCGGTGATGGAGTGACTCGGCCGGGCCCACGCCTGAACACAGCTCGGGGTAAATGGGGGGTGGTAATGGGGGGCCGGGTTGTGGACGGGCAAAGCCTGCTCCTCGACACGAGTCAATAAGAGTGGGCAGGCTGTTTACTGACCTGCCAGAGTATGACATGGATTCCCCGCGCCCCCCCCCCCCCCCCCGCGGCGCCCCGCCACCTGTTGACATGGGTTCCCCCCCCCCCCCCCCCCCCCTTGTTCAGTCCATGAAAAGGCGGGAAGGATGATGCTGTTGCTCTACGGACATGCTTCAGACAGTTGTGCTGTCTTCTCCTGTTCTCTCTTTGGCGGGCGCCATCACCCTGCCACTTTGCAGACGGCGGTGTTGTTCTGCGCCACTGTTTTATTGGGACATCTGTTTGATTGTTTATGGTTGTGGTTGGATGTGCGGAGGGGGGTGAGGGGAGGGGCTCTAATTAAATTTGATGGGGAGCAGTAACTCTGGAATGTAATGAGCCGCGTGGGACTGTATGTGGTGCTCTGACCTTTGAAGGCGGCAGGGATGGATTGGGTGTGCAGCAGGGCCTGTGGCCGTCGCTGGCTCGGCGTGTGGGTGCCGCGCTTCGCTGGCTGTTCACGTCTCCTCGAGCAGGACTCCTCATTCCTCCCCCGTCAACAAGGCAAAGCCTCTCGCATGTGCAGGAGACCGGGCTAGAGTCTAGTAAAATGGCTGCTGGGCCAGAGGATTTATCACACCACCTGCACACTACAGTAAAAGAGGGATCATTTGCTTCCCCTCCATACATAAAGCGCCGTCGAGCAGCATACATCACTGAGCAATCTCTGTCTCTTCACTGCTCCCTATCCAGTCATAGCGCCTCATGTCCTGAGTTAGTAGGGAATATACAAGCCATTCATTGTCTAATAAAATAGATCTTGTGTTTGCCAGGGCATGGCTTAATCGTATGTTGACATCTTATGGTTTGAATCACTATGGCATGTATAGATTATAGGACAGGTAAAAATCTATTGTTGCAGTGAAGATGAACTTGCCCTTCGGCATGCCTAGATGAAAATACCCTGAGACATGACCCCCCCCCCCCCCCTTAGCAACCAAATAAAGACAGACGCTTTGGCTTAAAATACCAAACGGGTGACTCCATACCCAGGAGAGGAACAGGTTCAAATGCAGACTAAACACGGCAATACAAAAAGGCTTAAACAAGGCTTAGCCTCCAAGTCCTGATTGACCCTGTCTGTCTGCCTGCCTAGTCAAAAGGTCTTCCAGAACTTGGACAGGAACTTAAGCCTTTCTTTCACTTACAACATCTGCTGGAAGCCCACGAAGCTGGAAAATGTGGTTAAGAACCATGCGAGCTATTTCTAAAGCCTGGGAGGAGGCACAAAGTCAGCCGCCGTAGAGGAGCAGTCCACCACAACAAGAATCACAGTATGTTCCTGGGACAGAAGGCCAGTGATGAAGTCTAGGGAGACATAAGACAAGGGTCTATTAGGAATGGGTGGAGGCAAAAGCAGTCCTGGTTTGGAAGAGGGGGAGCTTGTTTCAGGCACAGATCATGCTTGCATCCACGTACTCCTTGTCCCAAGTTGGGCTCCAACAAAATCCCCCACGGCCCCTTTGTCAATTAAAAACCGAGTGCAAACCCCCTCCCCACGACAGTCACAGGCAAATTAAAATGGGTCGGCAGGTTTGCGGACCTGGTGAGTCCTGGAGTCCTTGGTTTCCCCAAGCGGTGGGGACAGCGATTACAGAAATGACCTTGTTCTCCACAGTGAGATTCCCTTTTCTTTGTTGGCAGGCGTGCCCAACCCAGCTGCATGGGCTCAACCGGGTCCAGCAAAAGTCCCTTGGACAGTCAATGGTGAATTGCGTTGCTCCGGCCCCACCTGCTGCCGGTGTTGGCGCCGACACTCACAGAGACACTTGTCCATGCGGATTGCTATCTCAAGGAGAGCGTCCGGCTCCTTCAGTTCTTCCCTCGACGCCAGGTCATCCTTAACGGACTCCGCCAACCCCTCTGGAAGCCTGTCACCAGGGCTTCAGCCGTCCAGCAGGTGGAATCCCACTGCGTAATCATCCACACAACTTTGTTCCTGGCATAGGCGATGTAGTTGCGTGCGGCCTCGTAACCCCTGACCGCAGGGTGGAAGGTCTGCTGGAACTGCTCCATTAAGAGCGCGGAGTCAAAGAGAGCTGGTGGTCTGCAACGGCGTTTGTCCAAGCGAGGGCCCTCCCTTTAAGTAGTGCCATCATGGAGGACACCCAGGCAGGCTCCTCTCAAAAGGACCAGGGCTGGCAACAAATAACATTGGTGCATTGAAGGATAAAACTGCGACCCCCTTCACAAGTGCCCATTGTATCTCTCAGACTTGCTAGCACCGTAGTAGATGCCAGGGGATCCGCTTCCCAGACGACGCGTTGGGGGCAGCGTTGGACGCCTCTACACGAGGCTTGAAGCTCGGACTGAGCTCACGTTGGACGTCAGCCAAGAAGTCTACCTGGAATTGGTGGGCCCACTACACGGGCACATGGAAACGTGCAGGTAGCTCCCCCGTAGAGTGCATACCAAGTGTCGCTGTCCACTTGCTGGTGCTGAAACTAGAATGAACCCTGTTGGCCTTGACACCAGTCCTTCATGATCAGAATGTAGATCAAATCTCCAAGTTCAATTGTTCCATGTACCACCTTCAGAGTTTTCCGACATGGCGACGTCAGTGTGTGCTCTAGCACTGCAGATGTCTCACAATACTTGGATAGTAATGCCGTTGGATAACGCACACCCTGGAACACTGATAAATTGAGGTCAACCCATCCTTTCAATGGAGCCGAGTTTGATTCTATTAATTTATGTCACAAAACCTTATGGATGTGTATGATCAACAATTAATATTTAATCAATTATTAACATATTCATGATTTGTTTCATACCATACAGTGTACACCCTACACCATCTGCAGAAAAGCTTTACCAAGCCATGATGTATGTCTTTTATAAATCAACAACATAATGGACCATGCTCTTTAGCATATGTCAGCTCAGGTCAACACACACACACACACACACACACACACACACACACACACACACACACACACACACACATACACACCAACACACACACACACACACAGACACACACACTGACACACACACACACACACACACACGCACACAATGACACACACACGCACACACACACATACCTCCACTCCATCTTCACCCACTCCCTCAAATCAATAGCGTGATTGGAGTAGACTCTCCTGCTCCGTGGGGGTCCCAGTGATTGGGCTTGGCCCACAGAATATGTCAGGGGTTACTGAGGGTATGTGGGGGTGTTTGCTTTGTCGCGCGGCAAAGTAGCCACTCTGGTCTGCATTTCCAGGTGCTCTCTAACTTAACGGAGACAACCCAGTCTGACGAGAGCAGTCCCCCAGGGTGGTGGGGCTGGGAAGTGCCTGGTCACATCAGGGGCTCCTGGGTGACAGGAAACCGGTGACACACCGTCTACGAATGTACGTTTAATTCATTGGGTCTCTGGGTGGCTTGTCGTTGACCTTATTGGTTTAATTGATAGGCACTTTGTTCATAGACAAGGATGGATCATCATTGAAGCATTGGGATCCCGTTATGGATTTCATTGGAACTAATCTGACATTAAAGATAAACGGAATGAGCCTCTATTTCAATAAAGCTTTTTGTTATTTTTTAGAGCTGTGTCTTTCCTCAATTATGGACAAAACACACTGCTATGGGAAGCTTATGGAGGGAGATAGAGAAAAAGGGGAAAACGTATTCTGAGAAATTTGCAGTGGTGACAAAAGATAGAAGAGGGGACAGAGAGTAGGAAAGGCAGCATGAAGCTCCAGTTTTAGAAACAGAGTTTGTGTGCTGGTCAACCTCCTCTCCCTTTCTGTGTCTCTCTGTGACTTTGCACTTTTCTTCTTATTAAGGAAGCGAATCTGCCAGCATCCTGTCTGAGACAGCAGCCCTAGACCGTGGCTAGAATCTGTAACGAGGGAACCAAGCAAGATAATTGATGGCCATTTTCATTTTGTGAGCCATTATATTGGCTTTGGTTTTAATGAGAATTAAAAGCAACACAATGCATTTTATAACAATCAAGCAACCAACCGCATGACAAAAGAGGGAGACGTTGGGATGAGAGAACGTGCCTTGATTTGGGTATAAACATTTTAATAATACTAATATTACTAGTAATGACAAACGTAGTAAGATTAGATTAGATTCAACTTTGTTGTCAGTACACGTACTGAGACAACAAAATGCAGTTAGCATCTAACCAGAAGTGCAAAAGAAGCAGTGAAATGCAGTAAAATGCAGCAGAGTGTTTGTACATAAGTGATAAATATTAGTACAATAGATAAATATGAATGCAATGTCATGAGGTATAAACAGTATAAACAATATAGACAGTGGATCGATTTAAACGGTATCAACAGTATGGACAGTGGTAATAACAATATAATAAATAATAATGTAGTGATTGCAGAACAAAATAACCAATGTGAGAGATATACTTATAATGTGACCCTTATCACTTATTTATTTGTCTGTTTATTGCTCGTCTTCATGGTCACCATGCTCAAGCCCATGGTTTCCCAAACAGCCGCTTAATGAACTAGGTTTCCCAAACAGCCGCTGAATGAACTAGGTTTCCCAAACAGCCACTTAATGATTTTTCTTGCCCCTTCCAAAACACATCACTTATTGATCTTTTGGTTTAGCAGCAGACGGAATCCCAAAATACAGCTTCTGCAAACTAAGTCATTTTCAACTGCCGTATTAAATAATCAAAATTGCACAATATCGTTTTCACTTGCAGTATGCAGTGACTTCCAAACCATGCATGCTCGTGTGCTAAACAGAAAACACAGTCACACCTTTTGAGCGGAAAATTGTCACACAGTGCCCTTCAGGATCAAAGCGTGAGTCTGTGAGACCCCAGGGGCTAAGAAGAAGAGGTGGGTGAGGAAGAGGAGGAGGCTATGGCGTGCCTGTCAGATCTGCAGGGGGTGGCATGCAGCAGCACAAGAGACGTTGCTTGGGACATCGGGGAGCAGCGGGAGCACCCTGCTGCTTCACATCCTGCGGACCGTACTGGAAACACACCATCCACAGGACTGCAAACACACACAAACAAGCAAACACACACACACACACAAACACATTGACACATACACACAAACGAGCAAACCCACACACGCCCGCAAAGAAAGACATAAATAGACGCACGCACACACAAACAGACACACACACACATTCACACACACGCACACACACACACACAAACACACACACACACAAGCAAACCCACTCACATGAAGACACAATTTCATGACCGTGTGCAATCAAAAGCATACCCAACACCTGCAAAAAATAGGCGAGTGGGTTGTTCTCTGTATCTGCACAATTAGGATTTATGGCTTTGTTTCTTTTTGGCCAAAGTGGGTTCACTGAGTTTCCTCAGTCCACATGCTTTTTTGTATGCATCTGGTTTGTGTTGGTCTCGCCTCGGATTACTTTAACCTTCCCTTGGTCACCAAAACACAGCCTGGGCTTCTGCCTGATTGGTTGACAAAGAATCACATTATGTGGAGTCTGACCCCTCACCCTCGGTATCAGTCCATGGCCAGGAAGGAGGATCCACTAACAGTGAGCTGGAACTCCCTCCACTTTCCCATGGAGAGAGCTGGCGCGTTGTCTAATGCGCTCGTGACCTCCCTCAACCCATTAGGATGGATTATTGAGATTACGTATTCAACTTAATTTGATTAGTAGGGTGTGACTGTCGTCTAAGTGGTGACTCCTCTCCACCTTTCATGGATGTCTCCCACTTAGTGGCACTGAGAGGCGGTCATTGTCTGTGGCCCCGGTGGCCCAGGCGCTCAATAGGTGCTATTCAGCGTAGATAGACAGTAGCACATTCTCCAACTACCCCTCCGTTAATCAAGCAAAGGAGAGGGACGGCCTCTCAACTCAGCGGCTTGTGATTAGTGAGTGTGAGGAGAGCACTTACACACACTGAACAGACTTGCCTGGTGCCTTCATTAAGGATAGGACTAGTAAATATTGACCCTGACATAGATCACTTGCACAACCATATGGCTGAGCTAACGGAATGCCTATTCTGGGGGAGAGCAACAACAACCAAAAAGAGCTGCACAAATGGATATGCATGCAGCTAGAAACAGCAGATCTGTACATAAGAATGTGCATGCAAGCACACCCAGTCACGCGCACACGTGCACGCACACCTACACCCATACAATCACACACACACACACATGCACGCACACTGACACAAACACAGCAGGTATCCAGTATCAGTGCAGTGCTAGATAGTAACTACTGCAGAGGACATATGACACCGCCTATGGAGAGACGCAGTGCGCTGGCTGCATACTGAAGCACAAGCACCGGTCCAGCCGAGGTGCTGGCTGCACACGTCCGTTTACTCTGTAAAAGACTCCTAACCATCTGACTTTACATTCTGATTAGACCAACTGTGAACATTCTAGACAAGTTTCAGTAAATACTTTGAGTAAAGAATTTGATTGAAATACATTGAGACCTTATTGTACAAGCAGACATAAAAGACACGGCTCATGCTGGAGATCACATACTAGTTTGATTGAAAGGCGCGCACACATTTTGTTTACATAGTGGTGACCTTCGACACTTAAGCCTGTCTTATGAAATGATGGGCATGGCTGCACTGACACCACACATCAAAATCAAAAGCAAAATGCAAATATACATGAAAACATTGTTAAGCCGGCTGTTTATACAGATATAACATGAGTGTGTGTGTGTGTGTGTGTGTGTGTGTGTGTGTGTGTGTGTGTGTGTGTGTGTGTGTTTGGTTGTGCTCTGCAAGTGTTACATGCTTGTATATATTCATATTTATGTATGTATATATATATCTATATATCTATATTTATGCAAGGAATATATTAGTGTGTGTGTGTGTCAGTGCTCTGCAGGTGTTCAGTGTTTAAGGAGAGTAAATGTTATACTGCTTTGTATGTACGATATTAATATGACTTATATTTTCCACAGTGACAGTGTTCTTGAATAATGGGAAATGTAATATTATGTCTCTGATGTTTGCCCAGGTGGAACAGTTGATGGACCAAGGCACCCGCACCAGAACCACTGCTGCCACTCACATGAACGCCAACAGCAGCCGCTCACACATGCTCATCATCCTGCAGCTCAAACAGGTCCTCCTATTGCTGGCCTCAAACAGGTCCTCCCTTAGGGTCCTCAAACAGGTCATCCCTTACTGTCCTCCTATAACTATCCTCAAACAGATCCTCCCTCACTATCCTCAAACAGGTCCTCCCTCACTGTCCTCAAACAGGTTCTCTCTCACTGTCCTCAAACAGGTCCTCCTTCATTGTCCTGAAACAGATCCTCCCTCACTGTCCTCCTATAGCTGTCCTCAAATAGGTCCTCTATTGTCCTGAAACAGATCCTCCCTCACTGTCCTCCTATAGCTGTCCTCAAACAGGTCGTCCCTCACTGTCCTCCTACAGCTGTCCTCAAACAGGTCCTCCCTCACTGTCCTCCTATAGCTGGCCTCAAACAGGTCCTGTGTTACTGTCCTCAAACAGGTCTTTTCTTACTGTCTCTTACTTAATGCTTAAACATATGCACGGTACTGTAGCTGGTCTCCTGCAGGCTTGCACCATAGGCCAGTGCCATGGACTCAGTGTGTCTGTGAGTGTGTTCCCCTGTAGATATTCTGTACTATGGACTCACTGTGTGTGTGTGTGTGTGTGTGTGTGTGTGTGTGTGTGTGTGTGTGAGACAGCGGCGTCTCACCCGGCCTCGTCCGTGA
>JAVQJS010018002.1:0-17576 GCA_036024795.1 Galaxias rostratus | reverse complement strand
TGTAGCAAAATAGGCGGGTTGAAAAAGATTTGGAGATTTTCAGATCATCAATTTCAGATCATCAATTTCAGCGTCTTTGAGTGTTTTGAAAAGCGCTTTATAAATATAATGTATTAGATCATGTTTATGCAATGGGTGATGGTTTTCTTCATTGATGGGAAACTATACTTGCTAATGTTTTATATTAAGTATTTCACACAGCAGCTATCAAAAGCCAGCAGCTATGTAGACTATTATTAGCAAAAGCTAGTCTGGGTCAAGCAACTGAAAGTGATGCATAATCTTCAAACAAGGAGCTTAATACCTTTGTGACCCCCTCTAAACATTCCTCCTCATAGACAGCAGCATCTTCTAATGTAAGGACTACTACATGGTAAGACATTTGCCTTGAGTTTTCAAAGTTGTGCAAAGAGATTAAAGTTTAACAGAAGAGTGGCTAATGTTATTTAAATGAGCTTTCATGGAAAGTTTAAGGCAGGAATTATACATATTATGTATAATCTGATTAGCCACAATAACGATGGAAATAACTCTAGGGTAGTTCTCTTGTCTTGCCTTTCTCCAAGGTTTCCAGGATTAATCCAGTATGGGTTTAGTTTACTGCAAGAAATTTACCATTTGACATTTGATCATTTGTTTGCCAATCATCCATTACCTAGATCCATTGTTTTTGTGTCCTTACCTTTCCTCAATCACTCTCCAGATGGTTGTCTTTGATGTATGTAATTTGAAGGTCTAACATAGCAGCTAAAGTCATTTCAGGAAAATGAAATGTAGTTCATTGTGTAGCAGATAAGCCAAACCCATACTAGAACACTAACCAGAAGTGTCATTACATATCTCTTTAAAGTTAGGAGGCACTGGGCATAGTACGTCTCTAAATAGATTTTACGTTATCTTGCAAGTGTGTGCTCCCACACAGTCAAAGTGAAATTGTGCTGCCAATTTACTTTTGTTTGATATTGATATTGATCACTATATTGGAAAGTATCTTCATTCCTAAAAATGTGAGTGTCAGGGCTGTGATGGACCTTACAGTGAACTTTTCAAATTAACCATGCTATTTAGGTTTTTCATAATTGAAAAGGTAAGGGAGATTAATAACAGGCAACTTTGAGATTTACCCATGATTGACATCTGCTGTGAATTATGCCAACAAGCTACTCAAGACCAGTCAGTCTTTATCAGCTTCTTTAATATTTAAGATTAAGTAAAATATCAAGTTACTCTCTGGGGATTTGGGAACTATGTAGGCATATTTTGCACTTGCTCAATTGAGGACTGCTAGTGTCAGGTGGCACTCTGACAGACATATTCATTCTTCTATCCTCTCACTGTCATACACCAGAATTATAAGGTTTTTGGAACACATTTTCACAGTAAATACTTATGGCACCTTGGGTTTTCCCAGGTTGTGATGACCTTTTCCAGGCACTAATCCATGGATAAGATCTGAAACTCAAACTTTAAACTCCTGGTGTTGCAGAAAACCTTGTTGGGTAGCTGAAAGCCTTGTATTTGTGGAACACTATATATTGTAGGGATCCATGTTGGGTCTACAGTGCCTGGTGCTCTATTCAGACTGCACAGCAATGCATTTAGCGGTGTTAAACCGTCTGGTATCTGCTAGGTCTCAATGATTCCTCAGACATTAGGCAAGGTGAGTGGTGGTATGTGGTGATGTGGGCATCACTTCTTTGTGAGCTGTTAAACACACCTTTCTTTATTTAATGGCATGCTGTGTTACTAAATGTTCAATCATATTGGGCATATTACAATTTGCCCAGGAGTTTTATAGTTTTGGAAATTGCACCCAGAAATTTTGATTTCTGTCCTTTCACCGTGGAACCTGTTTTTACATCTGGATGGTGGGTCCCTGTTTGTAATCCAGTGCTCCCAGAACTAACAATCTGAGATCTAGGCATAGATCAGAGAAATCAACGGAAAGGATTAAAATCATTCTGGCAAATTGAAAATGGCGGAGCTGCAAACTTCACAAACCGCAGCACAATGTAACCTGAGTAATGAAGATCATATAGTGAGAATTACGTGAGTATAATTCTTGAGCGATATAATATAAAAGCTGTCGCACTGTTTTGTGCTTTAGGACATAGCCATTCATGAAGTAGTGAAAACTGAACAGTGGCTGGAGATCTCCATAACTTTCTGTGACAAATTAATTTGATCAACTCCCCAAATATTTCATTAATCATTTAGCAAAATGAATTTAGACTTTATCAATCAAGTTTGTATTGCTGATTTTCTCATGGGAGAAAATGGGAGTCTGGCTACGATTGTCAGCCAAAGGAGACTGAGAAAGCCATTGTGTTGACAGTGCAGAGCCAGGTCATGAGACCCTACTTTTGTGCTTTTTAGTCCGGCCTACTTTCAAACACCAGTCATACAGGGAGATCCTGTGACCATGATAATCATCCTACTTTATGAGTTCATTCAAGAGATCCGGTTATCCATTGGACTTACCTTATGCAGTACTTCACTTAACTCAACAGAACGGAGGCGATCACTTTGCTTCAAAGTTCAAAGTTCACCCCACCTTTAGAGGTGCACAGTAGGATTCTATACACACTCTATAGTACAGCATGTGTTTTATCCAGTGTCAATTGTACCCCTTTGAACTTATTTTCTTTTACAGTCTCATAAAGAAATGTATGATATACAAGGTTCTTTTCTCCAAAGGCCTATAATAATAGCTTACCGATGACATGCAAAATTGTTTCATACAGAAATGTATACACGCACTAAGCAGAAAATTAATGATCTAGTTCCTTTTCTTGGCCCTTTGTAAACTTGTTTCTGTTAAATACATTCCCCTTCTCTCTATCTCTTTTTTCCCCGTATTGTATTTTTAAACCCATTAGTCACAACTTGCACAACTCAGTCTTGACTTGCACTGATGTTGACAGTCAAATGACTGTGCAGAAATGACCATGCTATGCGGTTCTAGAGACAGCTGCATTGCCAAACACAATGAAGACAGTGTTTAACTCAACTTCCATATGTAAACTATGAAAGTAGACATGTAGCTATAAAGGGTGGGCACCCTTAATACATGTTACAGGTAGAGAACTTTGTTTATCTCTGAAACCTATTCGTGTGGATGGAGCTCTTTTGTGAGTTTAAACTAGCCCTTACTATGTAATACCACTAGAATGTAGTGTAGCGAGTGAATTCTTCAGTCATTGTTTCTGGTTCTGAGAGTTGTGATTGGGTGTATAATCGGTACAAGATTTACTCACTGCAGTAATTTTTTACCCCCAAGTTTTTTCCTTTGTTCAATTCTGTTCCATATTCTAAAACAAACAGTTGAATCAATGAACTTTGTAAAAAGTACAGATACATTTTATAATCCAGGACAATTTTGATTATCATCTACATGATTTATAACCCAGAAATAGCCAATGAATTACAGCTAGCCTAAGGTTTTTCTGAAGCAAATACAATTATTCAATGGTTCACATTTTAGGCGGACATGGACGTGGTATTTTAAAATTGTAAATAAATATGTTTGCATAAATAGGGTCACTGCACTACGAGTTTCAGGCAACAGACAACCATATTTTTCAGAGCATATCCTGTTACAACTAAGAAACTTAATGAAGTTAATGAATCTTGTGATCAGGGACAGCCTTTATTGCAGCATATTTCCCCTGACATGCTAAAGAAGTAGCTTGTTGTTGGATGAATGTATGGTTGCCCTACTCAGCAATCCACCCTGGTAGGATTATTTAAATTGTCACACTATGCATCATGGCCTTGTTTTTTTTGGAGCTATATAAAGACCACTCATAATCTGTCAGTGCAGTGAGGATTAAAATAGGGATGGCTTTCCCTCCAAAGCCCCTACATGTATTCTCTGTTCCTACTGTCCCCTGTGCACAGTAAGTATTATATGCGAGTAGGATCAGGACAGTCAGTTGCATAACCTAATGATGTCATGAACCGCTGAGAAGACGAACTGTGGCCTAAGGAATGCATCATTCCTTGTTTACGCAGTGTAATCGCTTGGCCCCTGTTTGTAACATCATGGCCACCTAATGCTCCCTAGACTGGGGAGAGGGTATGATGCAGTTCTGTTTGTTTAGCACAATACATTACATCACTGCAGGTTCTAAGGGTTGTTACTGCCTCCATTGTCCCCGCTGCGGTTTGAAAGTGAAATAATGTCAGGTTGCTTTTCTCATGGCATGACTCTGGAGATGGACAAAACCAGCCAAATCCGTGTGCCCTTGCAGACAGGGACTGATACCATGGGATAGCCACCAGATATAGTCATTTTAGACACACAAACTAAGCATTCAACAATTGTTCTTGGAGCATACAAGCCATCCTACTGCCTTAAATTGTTGATAATAGTGTAAGAAGTCTACAGATGACATAATGACCATGACTGGGTGTGCGTTGGTACGATCCTCAACATGACAAAGTATATCACTTTACATCACTAGGATTCCTTTACATGTATGCTTAAGGCTGAGGCTGAGCTTAAGAAGTTGAAGGAAAAATAGTACTGCTTCGAAGAAAGTCAGGAAAACTATGAGTTGACTAATTGCATTATGGGCCTCATGGCTTTTTTTTACATTAGAACGTCTCTAGTAAATGATCAAATTGTTGTCTTCTTTCTTCTTCAACATCTCGACAACAATGCTATAGGTATTTCTTTATAAAAGGAAAACAACAAATAGAAGGGTTCACAGAAATCTGGATAAGTTATTTTCCCACTTAAAATTAAGTAAATAAGGAAGTGCATGTTATTTTTTAAGTGCCTTCGGAGAGCAGAGTTGCAAGTTACTGTACAGCATTTAGTACTGAGATCCTGTTGTCATTGTGATGGGAATGGACCATGGAATCCCCACATTATTCCATACATACATTAGTATGACGTTAGGAAGGCTGTGCAAGTACATTTTGTTTAGTAGTCAGGCAGAACATTACTATCAGATAGCTTGACAACTTCTACACATAAGAAAACATTGAGCGAGCTTCAAACCATTGCCAGATTTAAAACTAGTAATCCATACAGCAATCTACTTGCCAGTCAGGGTGTAAGACACCTAAGGAATCCGACTAGACTGCTGAGATTTGTTCAGCCTATAGTGTCATATAATTACATTATATGTTTTTTTGGTATTATCATTGTTAAAATCTTTGTTCTGAAGGGGTTCACAAGGGGCCACACGCAGTGTCACAGGGGCACTGGCCCCTGTTTCACCTCCCCGACTTAAAACCGCCAGTCGATGCTAGCCAATGCAACCATTTCAGTTAGGTAAGATTTGTGTGTTATTCCAATGTCATTCAGCCATTTTCTTAGCTATTGCTTAGCTCAATTTAAAAGTTGCATTAATGTAAGAGAGATAGCAAAGGCACTCAGGCTCTTCCCGTACAAGTTCACTGTTCCCAACTATTATAATCAGGAGAGGAAGCTGATAGGAATAGAGGTTGCAATTTAGACTGACATTAAAATGGTCATAACAAAAAAATTATAAATGATTTGGAATAAGAAGAGCAGAACCAAATCTAGCAATGCTTTTCACTCTAAACTCACATACACATAAAAACCCATGCACAATCATACAAAGTCATAAGGATGCTTTTGCTTTAATCTGGCAGATGAGTTGAGACATAAGTAGTAGATATAATACTTTTGAACTAAATACGGTAGTTTCAAAATTAGGATTAATGGGATTAAGAAAAATTAAGATTAAATCACGATTAAAAGGTTCATTTGTCTTCCAGTCCACAGTTGCGTTTCGTTGGTTCATAATAGGAACCCCTTCCTCTACCAGATACCCCCTGTGTTTTGCACACAAGTACTTTTCTAAGGATATGCGCTATAATTACAGGTTTGAACTGTCGTCCTGCTCTGAAAGCCTCCATATTAGAAAGCAATTCTTATAATTAAACCATCTTCTCACGTGAAAGTAATGGCTGCGTGTGAGAGCTCACTGTGACAGTTCTATCCTTTTTGCTTTCCCCTCGTGGCTTTGTCTCTGAAAATGTCACAGTTTAAAGACGATGAGCTGTCAGATGGGATAGAACAGCTTTGCACTATTTAAAAACTGCTATGAAACATAATCTTAACTTCGGTCCAAAACCTGCTGCACTACTGTGAATGTCATTAAAATACTAATTGTTTCCAAAAAGCCTTTAAATGTCTTACACAAAATGGTTCTGCAGGATTGACTCCACACAGACTCTCTTAATGACTATGGAGGTACAACACGTCATTCACAGACTTGGACAAGGTGTCTTGACTGCAGTCAGTCATGGCACCTCAACACGGTTCCAATCTCTGAGGCAGATTCAATTTCTTTGTAAGCAATAGCATAACTTGATGTCTTCACGAGTAGATTTTTAATGACTGCTAAATTTGTTGAAATCAGATGGCATGAGAGATCTGCATCAACACGTCGTGATCCAGGAAAAGCATAGCCAAGCCGGTACTGGGCAGGCAGGGAAGGAAAAGCAACTGAATTTGCATAAGCCAAGGATTTTAATACTTGGCAAGCACGTTGTATCCAGTTGAAATTATTTGAGGATAAAAACTAATCACAAGAACTGATGTGTGTGAAGGAGAAGTGGAGCTTTAACGTTGATTTCTGTTTTACAACAACAATTGTCTATTTTTCTGGCCTATTTTAGTTACATTGAAATTTTGAATTGAGTTTGGCTAATCAAAACCATCTGTGTACATTCTGTATTTTAGATTTTTTGCTACAGTCTGTAAAAACCCTGGTCACCCTGTAAACCTTACACTTTTGTAAGAATAACACCACACTGCATAACGGTAGACCACCGTTATCGTAACGTTATCGTAATGACAATGCCCTCAGCATCAAATGGAAGGTAACCCGGAGCAAATGCACAGCCACGGTCAGGGAGTATCACGACAGACATAGTTTACAACACATCAGCCCCACTCAGTCTGTAATGCTCTCCAACTCACAGCACACACAGAGCGGATCCATTTATCTCACATTCATCAGATACCGACAGTAACCTGGTATTTGTATCAAAGGAACTAAGCCCTTCATGATTTTGTTTGTAATTTTGGGAAAGGGGAGGCATGCACTACTGCGCTGTGAAAATCTCATTTTTTTAAGAGCACATCATAATCTAGCAACATAAAAAGTAGCATGATAAAATCAGGGTCAAAAAGGGGTTCTATTGTTTTTTTTTCATGAAGCATGTGTGTAGAGCTTACCCATCATCCTCAGAGGGGACAACGGGCTGGCCTTGTAACTCATTGTAAATCAAGTTAGTATTGGAACGGATGAAGATGATATGTCTATATCTTCTAGATAAACTTCAAACCAAACCACTCCACAGCCCCAGTAAAATTCTTAGAGACAGTTTAGAGGTCATTTTGGCAACCCCTACCATTTGGTTGGTATAATTGTTTCTCCTAACCGTTGCAAATAAGACATGCAGAATGTTCATAGTCACTGCATATTGCACTATCAAGGACTATGCAATGGGACTGTGGGAATCTCTTCCTGATTTAGTGATGCACTTTCTTGTGCCATGAAGAAATTCTGCATAGTTTTGATGGTGGTACCTGGTGGCAGACAACGTTTGTGTTAAATATTGAGACTGCAAGAGAACCGATCTGAACCTCCCATTGTCATTCCAACGTGGTATCAGAAGAAATTGTTATCTGTTAACATACAAAGATAATGCCAATAGTTGCTTTTCATTACGCACATAGACACACACACACACACACACACACACACACACACACACACACACACACACACACACACCCACACACACACACACACACACACACACACACACACACACACACACACACACACACACACACATATATATATTTACATATATATATATATATATATATATGTCTCACCCCATATTCAACTTTGACAATAGAAAACAAATGGTGTCAATAGCATGACTGCGTGAAGTGCAGTCACACTTTGAAAACCAGTTCGACAAGGCGAGAAGGCAGGGAGGCGCCTATGGTCTATACCCTCTAATTTGCGGCCGTTTTTCTTCCCACCTCTTTGTTTACACATAGGCTACAGGTTAACTTTACATATCAGCCTTACCGCGAAGCAATGAATAGACGTTTTATCAGCCCAAACATGGCAAAGGTATTATTGATCGGTGCTCTTGTTGTCGTTTCTCGTGCTTTGAACAACTCTCCCGAATTCGCGTCAATCGGTTTCAGTTCCTCGGTTCGTTCGGTATGCAAACCCATCCCCACCACAATGTCTCTGTGCCACGGTATAGGTTACCGGGAAATGCGGCTTCCCAACCTGCTTGGACATGACTCCTTAAAAGAGGCACAGCAGCAGTCAGCAGCGTGGCTACCTCTTGTTACAAAACTTTGTCACAAAGATTCAAAAAAGTTTCTCTGCTCACTTTTTGCGCCGGTGTGCCTACCAGAACTGACCGGTCCGGTAAGTCCGTGCCAAGGCCTATGCGACGCCGTGAGGGACGGTTGTGTTCCTGTGATGAATGCGTTCGGGTTTCCGTGGCCGGAGATGTTCAACTGCACCCGGTTCCCACGTGGATCTAACCTCTGTATCCCTCCAACAGGAGCTGAGCGCACGCATCATAATGAGGAGAAATATAAAGGTATGTAACCAAGGTTTGTTGCCAGTGACATCATGACTTCGCTTTGCAATAATGCCCATAGATTCAAGTAACTTGGGAGTTTACTTTGTGTGATTTGAATTTTTTTTTATGAAAAAAATTGCTATATTGAGAAGATTTTCATTTTCCACCTTCATCCAGTTAACTCACATCTTGTTACCCTGTCATTGTGTGTGTGTACGTGTGTTCATAGGCACAGTGATCTGTGATGCTTGCAGTCTGGCTGCAGAGGGAGAGACAGACATAGATAAAGACTTTTGCTCGAGTCCATATGGTGAGTAGCAGCAGACGCATACATTTACAGCCACAATGATTGATATGATGCAGTGCATTCAAACCTACACTACACCTCCCACGTTTTGTAACTTGGGCTTTAGCCTTAATTCTAAAATGTATCTAATTATTTTCTCCTCGTCTACACAAAAACTTTATAATGACAAAGTCATTTTTTATACAAAATATAAAACTGAAATCACATTTACGTAAGTATTTAGAGATAGTCTTGGCCAGGTGATTACCAGTGCCTGTATTTCCAGAGAAGTGCTTTTCTCCAGAAATTACGCTTGGCACGTAGGCCAATGAGTTCAATCTTGGTTTCATCAGATAAAATAATCTAACTTCTCATTATCTGAGAGTCCTTCAAGTCTGTGTATTGACTTTTGTCACTTCTTGCCACTTGTTTTGTGTTTGTGCGGGGGTCCCATCCTAGCCTTCAAGCTGCGCCTAGGCAGCGTGTCGGTGGTGGACGGCAATCGTCGGTTGGTCCCTCTGGGGCGGAGCCGCATCCTGCGCTGGGGCGGCGGTGGAGCCGAGCGGGCCGAGGGCATCGGCGGTGCCGTGGCCCACAGCGCCCTCTGGCTGTCCGGCGGAGCAACCTGCACCTGCCCTGGTCTGGACAGGCCAGAGGACCACATGGCAAGGGAGGCGAGACACAGGAACGAGCAGGAGAAAAAGGCGGACGAAGAGCAGGGGAAGGAGGAGGCGGGCGTGGCGGGGAAGACGGCCCAACCAGGAGGGTGGTACCTGGGATTAGCCAAAGCTCAGGAAGGCAGGCTTGTTCTCTCCAGGCTGGTGAAGTGGATACCAGGGGACAAAGCACTCAAGAAGTTCATCAAGAAGCTCCTCAAACAACCATGTTGAGATCAATACCAGATGGACTAGACTGAGAGCCCCCATCCCCTTTGGATACGGCCGTCAAATTGAGACAAACGTGTGCATGAGTTCACTACTACCATCAAATGAAATGTGTTCATAGGTCCTATATTGTGTAGACTCATTTTTATTAGAGTTTTGTTTTGGTCAGGTTCCTTGTTTTGTATTTTGTTATATGTACGCTCAATAAAAACTTTGAATACCCATTGTTCTAGAGGGTTCTGTGGTTGTTGGCAGGGTTAGAGAAACTGGATTCACTGTCTTCACACCTGCTGTTGATAACCTGATACATTGTCCACTCCCCCTCACCCTCGTCCTTGCAACACAGACACAGACACACACGCTATAATTTGTAGCAAGTTACATTCATCTTGGCACAATTCCTGTAACCCATCAAGTTAATTGATGTCACCAGGCCTGTGTGCATTTATTTCCATTCATACAAATGCAGTTTTTTCTAAACCCTTCCAGTTCATGTGACACAACAGAGGAGTTTAGCGTAGTACATGAATAATTTAAGAGGCTAGCTCTCTTACCTACCAGCCCAAACAGACACACCTGCCTTCCTTCACTTAAATTTGCTCAGGCATTACTTTGACTCTGACATTCGGTACGGACCAGGTAAGTTGTTCGAGAGTGTGGAGTGTGTAGAGAAAAGAGAAAGAGCGATAGATGATTTACAGTCAAATGTTTGTTTTTTGGTACTGACAGTATGGCATCAGCAGGGTGCCTAGAGGCTAGGGGTACCCTTAAAAGAAGGTTCCGGAAACATTTATTTAGCAAGCATCTTTTTTGTTGTTATGAAACCTTTATTTTACTAGGAAAATATCCTGTTGGGACTGGAAATGCACATTTACTTTTACCTTGTAAATCCTTTCTGTTTCAGTTAAAAATGCGATTCAACCTTATTCAATTAATGACATCGTCTAAATGTAAAATTTCCCTAGTTTTTCATACATTCAGATTAGAGTAAGCAATTGTTCTGTTAACAACTAGCCATGCTTTAAGTATGAGAGGATTGAGACGATTTTACCCTTCATACAACCAAAGTGCATACTATCACTATCTCTCATTGATTGCTTAGAGATCACTCATGTCCAAATTAGTATGCTTAAAAATCGATGCGTTCTTCTGCATGTATGATTCATACATAATTGATGCACCAGCGAGGTACCAACAATGGCCTAGCTTAGCTTTAAAATGAACAGGACACCTGTATGGCCAACATAAGCTTAACATGCTACCTGTGATGAACCATGGCGAGGGCCAATACCATTCCACAGGCGGTATCTCTACGGGATCAGAATGGTGTCCCCTGCCATCGCACTGGCCTTCATCCCGCTGTTGATGACCCTGCTGATCCGATACCGGTACTACTTTGTCCTGTTCTACCGGGCCATCCTGGTACGGACGTGGCAGGACTGCGCGACCGGGATGAGCCGGGAGGAACGGGCCTTCCAGTACGTGCTGACCCACGCTACGCCGGGCGACCCGGACAGCATCCTGGAGGCCTTTGACGTTTGGTGCAGCAAGGTGGAGTTCATCAGCAACATCGGCCCCAAGAAAGGTGACTCTGTCCCCCCACGCCTCGCTCTGACACTCACACGGAGTTAAAGTCATGGGTGGAATGGGCACCTGCGGACATGTCGGTGGAGCCAAACGCGCTTCCTGTCCTCTTCTTTGTGAACCCGCGTGTGCGTAGGTAAGATCCTGGACCGACTGCTGGCGGAGCAGTCCCCTCTGACGGTGCTGGAGCTGGGGGCCCACTGTGGGTACAGCACCGTGCGGATCGCCAGGGGCCTGCCTCTCGGGGCCCGGCTCTACAGCGTGGAGATGGACAAGGACAACGCTGCCATCGCAGAGAAGATCGTGCGGCTGGCGGGCTTCGACGACGACACAGTATGTGGCGCTACGTCTGGTATCTTTACTGGAGCGGCGCTTTGTACGCGACGTCAGTTTCGGAAGATGCCGAGCCCCTCGTGATATCAGCATCATTTGTGAAAAATGCTAGCCAGCCCAATAATTTATTGGACGTTAATGTTGATTACCGGTTCTGACAGGTGGAGTTAATCGTGGGCCATTCTGAAGAGGTGATTCCTCGGCTGCGGTCCGACTACGACCTGGAGAAACTGGACTTTGTCTTTATGGACCATTGGAAGAAATGCTACCGACCTGATCTACAGGTATGAAACTCCTCCACGACCTTCGCTATCTGTGGGATTATATTACTATCCAATGTTTAAGGGGGGGAAAAAGCCCGGGAATCTGCATGCAACTGCAAGACTAGAGTTCATCTTTATTCTTTTCTAGCTTCATTCTGAACGATTGTTAGTATGTGATCAATCGAGGGTTTAACGAGGGTTTTTTACACTCTGGCACAGTTGCTGGAGGGCTCTGGTCTGCTGGGCAAGGGCTCCATAATACTGGCTGACAACGTCCTGTTTCCCGGAGCGCCCAACTTCCTGCGGCACGTGCGTCAGAGCGGTCTGTACGAGTGGAGGATCCACCGCGCCACCCTGGAGTACATCAAGGGCATAAGAGACGGCATGGCAGAACTCATCTATCAGGGCGTGAAGTAGAAACACACACACACACGTTCTCCTGGTGACATTTAGAGAGGATTGGTGTTTGGGTTTTAACCATCGCTATCTCCCGCAAAAACCCATCTGAGATGTCATATTAGCTAAATAGCTAATTGGTAAACTGCAGTAATCCATATGGTTTTAGTTCTGCAGATTGAAATGTGACCTCTACTAATCATGCTGGAAAACGTCCTATTCCTCATTCCTCGTTACAACTGACATTGTGATTTTTCATAGAACTGTAAAGTTAGGTAATGTCAATAAACGAGTAAGAGCACAATATACTATGTACAGTCATTTATTTACACACGAGATTCGTTAAAATACATTACAAAGCAGTCGTTAAAACATTTTTACAGTGCCCTTGGGTTCCACAGGGAAGCTCATGTTTTACGCAGGGTTGGCGGCTGTTCCTACGGTCGACAGATAAAAGAGCAGCACTCGTGACGAACTGACCCCGGACCTTTGCGAGTGCTCATTGCCCCGTTTCAGTCAAGTGACTAATATTTGTGCTCACACAGCTGAATCTGTCAGGGCCCCATGCAGGCACATGACCAGAGACGGGACAAGGTCAATGTCCACATCTGCGCACACCGCTTGCACCTCAGACTAACAGAACCTTTTCGGGTCTCTCTTTATCTTGGTGTTACCAATGGATACTTTCTGGCTAGATCTGGGGAAAGGGTGGTAACAGATTTATACATTATCCCCACACATAAAGAGGTGTGGGTGGCCTCGAGTGAAGGCTGTCGCTATGGTATCTGTCGGAAAGGAATGAGAGGAGACAGCCACAACAAAGGAAAACGTTTCTCTATCTTCTGCATGGGGGAGGACGAAACCAGGGTTTAGAGTCAGAGACCAAACTCGAATGAGGAGTTGAAGGGACACAGACTATCCCCCCAGTCTGTAGCTGTGGCCTTTGAAGTAAAAACTCTACCCTCGTAGACAGGAGGAGGAACTATGCTGCGGCCTAGTCGCCATGGAAATGCCATGGACACGGGGAAACTCTTATCTCGGTCTCTCATTGCAGTTCTGCTGCAGGGGCAACTCTGTTGGTTTATGGCCTTCACACATTTTTAAACGGTGTTACTGTAAAATACAACGAGCTGTAAAGCGCTTTGGACATTGTGACTCACACTCACAAACGCGAACACGCACCCCCACCAACCCACACACACACAGCCGACCACCCCCCCCCCCCACACACACACACACACACACACACACACACAGTTCCCCTATTTACGCCACCCTTTGGTGGCTTAGACGGGTGCCAGTGTGACAGCAACAAGCTAACTGCTCTAAAGAGGATGATTGGCCCTCGGGGCTGGAGCACAGAAGCTCGGCTGCTCTCAGACGAACTGCCGCCCCACTGAGGGATTCCTCTGATGTCCCTCGACGGATGAGGATTGGGTCTAGATCAGCCACTGGTCTTGGTCCTGGTCAGCTCCCTCCATATCGACCTGACAGTCAAAGAATCATTCACAGCATAGGAGACATAGTTCATTCCTTCTTTTTTGATTCAAATTACGTTTAGAAGACAGTACCAAACATTACCCATAGTCTGATCAGGCTCCAGTAAACACCAGCGATAACTATAGACTATTCCATTACACATTGTGCCCCACACGAGAACCAGCTTCCTGCTTTCTTGAGCTTGAACGATGTTCCACCTCGTTTCATTGGTTAAAATGTGTTTCAGCCGTGAACCACATTCACGTGTTAACGCTGCCTCCCGCTCAAAAAAATGAATTGCGCTCGGACGTTATAATAAACACTTATAACCAAAGTGATGACAGCACACAGTTGCTTTGTTCTAAAGACGTTGACCCTCGACCCCTACCTCATTTATCTCTCCGTCATCTGGCGACTCGTTGTAGTCGTTCATCTCGTCGATGTCTAGCATTTCCTCTTCGTCCTCAGAGTCTTCCTCGCTGTCCTCCTCGTCCTCGTCGTCTTCCTCCTCCTCCTCTTCGAATTGCTGTCATACGCAGCATTGATGGTGAGAATATAAATAAAAGGAAATGGTTGAGTTCCACGTCTGTGAGGCAAGATAAAAGTACACACTGTGGCACAATGCCAGCAGCATGAAGATGCAAGCACCACTATCTGAAAATGGCTGATAACCCCAGGATAAAGAGTAGGCCTACCTCAAAGATGGGTTTTCCAATGGGCATCAAGTTATTGTCCTTCTCAGCAATGCTCTGTAGCTGAAAAGAGTATCAAAACATACATGACTCGGAGTCACAGTGACAACATGTATTTAGATGCGGGTTAATGTGGGCTTTTATGTAAAGTGCTAAATAGGGTAGATTTGTGGACTGTGTGTTACCCAGGTTTGGTGCTGCTGTTCCTGTTGGTGTAGCTCTGTTTCATCCACACAGGGTCGGTCCAGGTTAAACCACAGAGACTCTGTCATTCGAGGAAACAGGGATGGGAACAGCGTCGACATATCTTCGCTGAGAACTTACAATCGCTGGAGAGTGAAAACAAGAAAACACAAGATTCTTAAGATACATTAATTTCAAAAAGTGAAAAAGACAGATCAGCCTAGCCACACTGCACATTAGACAGTTAACAGAAAATGTTAACTCGGCAAACGTAATTTTAACGCAATCTTTACATGATTTATCTCCGTACATTGACTTGTGTGGCTACAGGAATGAAAAATCTGCGAGAATGTAAAAGGACTGTAACGATTAAGTAACTAAGGGGCAATGACATATTTTGAGTACCTACTACTAGTGAGACAGAGAGGAGCAGTACGTGCGATCTAAAAAAAAATCACAGTATTTTGTAACGAAGACGTAAGATTAAATGACTGCTGATGTTGTGCACCTAACGGTTGTTACAAGCAACATTGAAGTCTTACCCAATTTTGCCAAGTAAACCGTTAAATAAATTCGAAATATCTTTAGTCCGGAAACTGGGGTTCAACCTTAAATGTTCCCCGTTGGTATCCCAGTTTTTTTAAAGGTTCCGCTTACTTTGTAAGACGATTTGAAATAAGATAAAAAACTGTGTTAACTAATTGTGAATTTAGTTACTAAACCTAAACACAACTTAACTTACAAAAAATGATAGCATATGTAACATCCATATGTAATATGCAAAAACACAAGGAAAAGGCCAACAAAGACCAGCTGACTTTGAATTTGAGTTATTTTTCAGTTATTTTTAAGTTTAAAAGCGCAAGCTTTTATAAGATTAGAGTGGCCTACAATGACAGTCTGATGATTTTATTTGGTGGAGTAGTGGAAGTGTTTTGTTTTGTGAAGCAAGAATCTATTCTTTCCATGTTAAGGAATGTTATGTACAAACGTATGTGTAGGCTGAATGATATGAAAAACTTCACAATAAAGCTTCAGGTAGAAGCTTATGTTCAGTGTAGTGTGGTATCAATCCCCTTTATTGGAGCATTGGAACCACTGTCTGTTAAAGTAGTAAATGGTGCTACTGATACATGCATGTTATGTGACTCAGTTGTTTGTGTTGCTGTTTACGTTGCATGTTCTTCTAATGGACCCTGCTGTCAATCAAGCGAGATGAAATAAATGATAAAAAATACACACAAATAGAACCTTTGGACTTTACAACCAGGTGATAGTGGAATATTTGGAAATGCAAGAAAAGGATATAATTATGCCAGTTGTATTTCGCTTGTTTGCCAGGTCATGTTGCCCTTTGACTCCACATAGTTCAACACGCCCATTGTCTGGACACTGCAGTGTGTGAGGTGGACCTTGAGATAAGACTGAACCTCCATAAAAATTGAACCTCACTCTAACCCCACCCCCGCCCACCTCTCTCTCTCTCTCTCTCTCTCTCTCTCTCTCTCTCTCTCTCGCTCTCTCTCTTGCTCTCTCTCTTGCTCTCTCTCTCTATCACTGGTTCACTTCGTCTCCCTATCTCTGTCACACACAAACAGCAATAAGACAGACTTTGTCCTTTGAAGCATTTCTTCAATAAGTTGTGGAGGAAATGTCAAGAACACTTCATTCATACCTCCGCACATCCATGCCTCCGGTTTGGTCACCGTGACGGACCACAGTTAAATACGTTCAACAGCAGGACTCCAATTGTTTTAGCGAATCACCTGGACATACTTGAGGAATCCGACAAGGTAACGTGAAAATTCATCTTATTTGTCATCACGACTTAAAGCATATTTCTTTATGCATTCAATAAGTTACATGCAGACCATAGATGTACTGTGATTAGAAGTACGAGCACATGACAAATCCATTTTGATTGTGTCAATGGGAATATCTCCTGTTAGTTCCTACCAGACACTTCAGGCTGTCTGTATATTGACATAAAGCAAATCTCCCTAATGTGCAATGTAGACAGGAGGCACAGATACATGGTCATTCCCTCAACACATGCATGTCATTCAAACAGAGTGGATGCCTCTAGCAGGGCGCTTCTTTTCCAGTCAGTTTTGTTTTTGTGTGTGCCTTGGTATAGAGCCCGTGTGTGTGCCCAGTCGAGCCACAAACAGACGTGAGGTTAAATGTTAAATGTCCTCCACCTCTTCACCCATCCTTCTCTCACTGAAGCTGTCGGTCATTACGACCGACGTCGTCTTTTCGTTTCTATTTTGAAGTTCACCAAACGAAGGTGCGTTCCCTGTGTGTTTCCGACCCCCCTCAGCCCGGTCATGTGGTGTGTGCTGACTGTGCTGCTCTCCCTGGCCCTCGCCTCTCGGGCTCAGGACAAAGCCAACATGTGTATGAACGCCAAACACCACAAAGAAGAGCCGGGGCCGGAGGGAAAGCTCTACCAACAGGTACGGTCTCCACGTCGTGACGCCGCTAAACTCTCTCGCAACGTCCTACGTAACTCAAAGACCCCTTCTTTCACGTCACCTTACTGAGAAATACATCTTTAGCCACAGGAAGTGAAAGACTCACCATAAAGATTTCACGCAGGTGTTCCATGAATTAAAATGTGTTTTTTTTAAACTTTATAAACTGGTAAAAGACACTGAGCATATTGTAAAGCCTCTGCCTTTTATCTTCCCCCCTCTTTCTTTTCTGCCGTGTTATAAACTCTCTCACGCCCTCCTTTTCTCCCTTACCCCCTCCCCTCTCTCTCTCTCCCTCCCTCTCTCTCTCCCTCTCTCTCTCTCTCTCTCTCTCCCTCTCTCGCTCCCTCTGTCTCTCTGCCTCTCTCTCTCTGTCTCTCTGCCTCTCTCTC
>JAVQJS010017983.1:0-14001 GCA_036024795.1 Galaxias rostratus | reverse complement strand
GCAGGGTTAGGGTAAGGGTTAGGGTTAGAGTTCAGGTGCATTTGCTCATGCAGAGCAGCAGCTCAATGAGCAGGGTTAGGGTTAGAGTTTAGGTGCATTTGCTCATGCAGAGCAGCAGCTCAATGAGCAGGGTTAGGGTTAGAGTTCAGGTGCATTTGCTCATGCAGAGCAGCAGCTCAATGAGCAGGGTTAGGGTAAGCGTTAGGGTTAGAGTTCAGGTGCATTTGCTCATGCAGAGCAGCAGCTCAATGAGCAGGGTTAGGGTAAGGGTTGGGGTTAGAGTTCAGGTGCATTTGCTCATGCAGAGCAGTAGCTCAATGCGCAGGGCGATGCGGGTGTGCCATCCCAGCGGCAGGATGCGGACGTAACGCGCCACAATGGGCGGGCGGAGCAGGTTCTGCACGGAGGACGAACGGTCAGAGTTCCCGTAAAACACCTGGGGGCGAGGCAAGGTCAGAGGTCATTGTGTTACAGCACAAGGTCAGTGGGGATGAATGATTTGTAAACTATTGAAACTCAGGAGAGATAGCAGGATAAAAGGACAAAGACTAGAATACTGTGATAAAGTCACTGGTTAGGGGAGAACGGGGTCAGTGAAAATGACTGTGACTTTAGAATTCGTTATTAAGTTACTGGTTAAGGAAGAGCAGGGTGTCTACCATACCCTAACCCTAGAATACATAGTGAAGTCACTGGTTAAGGGAAAGCAGGGTGAGTCTACCATATCCTAACCCTAGAATACGTCCTTAAGTCCCTGGTAAGGGCAGAGCGGGGCTCTGCTCTTTCACTGCCTCCTCACCCTGTTGTTTCCAGTCTGGTCTTTGTAGTAGACCCAGTTTAGCTTCTCGTCAGTGCGGTACTGAACGCTGTACTTGGTGATCCACTCATCTGCATCGCAGCGACCCTGGGTCAGAATACCCGACACCGCCCTCACTTCACCAAGGTCCACCTGCAGCCACTGGTTGCTGTCCTGGAACTTAGACAACCAGGCACACCTAGAGGGACAGGAGCCTTGCAGTTAGCAAAGTTTAGCTTAGCACATGTTAAGGGTAGTACTCTTGCTGCTGACCTAGAACTTTGTTGTTTTGGGTGTGTGTGTGCGTGTGCTTGTGTGTGTGGTGTGTGTTTGGTGTGGTGTTTGCATGGGGTGTGCTTGGTGAGCGTACCTACCCAAAGCCTTGGCTGTTGAGCCTTGCTCGGTTGGGGGTCCAAGAGGAGAACCAGCCCAAGTACTGGTCCTGATTGGAGCAGGTGATCTGTTCTGGGTTTACAGAACCTGCCTCAAAGCCCAGTGGAAGGTGGTAGGGACACTCTGATACACACACACACACACACACACACACACACACACACACACAAAACACACACACACACACCCTCGCATGCATACAGAGGTTTAAATTGAAAGCGACGGGCATTCATCCAGTGTCCAGCTGGGCTAATATGCTCTATGCATCCCAAACAGAGCTGGAATCCCACATTGATACACCCTTCACACTTTCCCTCTTATAGAAAGGCCTCCAGGGCCTTGGAAACGTGCTCTATCTCCGTGTTACAGCATTCAAATTACAAAAGTTATTTAAGGAATCAAATGATTAAAAATGTACAAAACGTCTGTATGTGGAACAACCACCTGCTCTCTCTCTCTCTCTCTCTCTCTCTCTCTCTCTCTCTCTCTCTCTCTCTCTCTCTCTCTCTCTCTCTCTGTCTCTGTCTCTGTGTGTCTCTCTTTATCTCTCTCGCTCTCTCAAGATTAAGACCATGTGGATTTTCTATGTTAACACACAGTCTGCAGGTAAACATGAATCTATTGGAGCAGTCTAAGCCAACTGATATTCAAATATACTCTGCGACAACCTCATCTCTTCCTGCCTTTCTCTGCAGTATCCTGCTTGTAGGGCCATTTTTTTGGAACGGTGTATGAGGAAATGTCGTCCTGCTTCCAAAGTGTGTGTGTGTGTGTGTGTGTGTGTGTGTGTGTGTGTGTGTATGTGTGTGTGTGTATGTGTGAGGATGGAGGAGGGACTGCAGTCAGTACCGATGCCCCCGTGGTCTGCAGAGGCTAATGGGGTTGGGAGGTGCCAAAATGTACAAGCTCTCAAAAGACGTAAGACAGCATCTGGAAGTGTTGATCATTCAGTACGGATTTACCAATCCCTACGAATTGGGATGTTACTCTAGCGTTTTCTAACCCTTCTTACGTATGCGGGAAAGCAGAGAGATGGTGAGCCATGCTGGAAAGTGCGGACGGCACCCAAAAGGATGGGGCGGCAGAAAAAGAGGGCCGGTAGAAAAAGTGTGGGAAAATGCAGTGTACGTATGAACACGGAGCGCAGAATCGAGGGCGGAAAAAACAGAAAGATGTGTGTGAGCATGTGTATGTGTGTAGAGGGAGAGGAGAAGAGAGGACACAAACACATACACAGACCCCCTCCCCCCCCCCACCCCCCACACACACCCCCACACACACCCCCACACACATAGTGGGCTCATATTATTCCCAGGCAGACGGTGTCTATAACTGCAGTGCTTCAACAGGTGCACAGCCTGTAAACACACACAGCAGCAGACACAGCAAAGCTTCCCAAGGCAGAGCCACAGAGTCACACTGCCACCTTCAGGCTGACTCTCACATTGCAGCAGAAACATCAATCTGTAACCTGCAGCAGCCTTGTGGGAGCCCTAGCTATAGAACAAATCTGTTCAGTCAGAAACAGTCTCTTAGGAAAACCCGAACACGCAGCCCTGGTTCACCAATGTTCTATGATCACTAACGGGAATACTGTCAAAACAAATCAGGAGGAGAGAGGAGCGATGGGAAGAGGAATTGAGACAATGGGACAAGTAAGGAAACAAGAAGGTTACCTTTTATAAGTACACAACAATTAATTTGACAAGGTGAAACAGAAATCTCCGTTCAGTCACAGAGTGATTTTGAATGGAAAGAAGCACCTGCTGTGGAGATGGTGAGATATTTATAAATGTGAACTGTCTTTATACATTTATAAATGTGTACTGTCTTTATACATTTATAAATGTGAATTGTCTTCTGACAGCGTTACTGTTGAAACAGGACAAAGGAGGTAGGTATGGACAGACAACAAACTAAAGTGACAAACCGACCCACCGGCACACCGACTGACCAACTGTTATGTATCAAGGTTTCTGGCTGGTTGCCAGCTGTAACCCCTCTTTTCACTGGGTTCAAAGTAGGCAAGTAACAGCCATATCAAATATCATTATGAATAAAGCGGGCGAGCCATGTCCTTGCTATGCAATGACAGCTGGCTCAAACATCCTCAAACATCCGTCATGCACAAGCCTTTAGCCCATTCCACACACACTCACGCACACACACACACACACACACACACACACACACATACACACACACACACACACACACAGACACACACACACACACACACACACACACACACACACACACACACAAAGATCCCATTAGTGTCAATTTACCAGCCCTAATATGTCCACAGGGTTGTAATGACATCCTTTGACCGGTCTAATGGGGGCTTTGATATTGAGAAAATGGCGGACCATAAGGGTCACTTGTTTGATCAACATAATGCCTGCAGCACTGGACAGCCCATCTGTGGTGTTATTACACCACTAAACACTCCCCCTCCCTCGTCACCGAGGAGGTTTGGTCATGGCCAGGCCACACGTCACCTCATCATCATCATCATCAGCTTCATCAGCATCATCAGCACCATGGCTGTGCGGGAAAAAGTCTCATTGCACAGGGCTTAGTAACGACATGACAACAGGGTTGGTGACAGGGGCCACTATGACGATGAAATGGCCGGGGTGAGCGCAGTGTGGGGTGAGTGATCTCTGCTACGAGTCCCTACTGCGGGGCGTCACCTACGAGGCAATGCTGTCCCATAAAGTCAACATCAGATCATTAAAGAACAATGTGTGCAGTGAGTGTCTTTGTGGTTGTGTTTGCCAATTAACAAGGGTTTGAACTTAGATTATATACCCTAAACTAACCTGCAAACCAGCTACTATTTCAATTTAACTGCATCCCCAACACAGAACGTTAATCATTCGGACTTGTGCCAAGACTATCATAGTTACAGCGATTATACACGTTGAACTGATTTGATAAAACAGGGTACCTTCAGAACACAACAATGACAGTACATCTATTCTTGTCTGTGTGGTAAGAAGCCATCTGAAAAGACCGGTCACTGGAGCGGCACGCTGTGTTCTCCACTGAGCGCCCCTCCCATCATAAATAAGCTTGCTGTATTCTCAGCACAATAAATCCATCTGAAGAGCGGGAAGCAGATTAGATTTAAGGGTGCCTTGTTAAAACGGAATAAGCCAACTCAGGCTTACCAAAAGATTCATCATAATGTTAGAGGCTGAGCGGAGCCAGAGGAAGGGCCAGGCCAATGACTGGATGGTGGAATGCCCCCCTGTGAACCGTTCTGGAGAAAACAACACCACGTCGTAGATGGTTTGCCTGACAACGCAGGAGAGGAAAGGGAAGCGCTGACTCCAGCAACAGGGGTGGAGAGGGCCCACAGACGGTGGCTGTTTAGTCAATGAGTAAGTAAGAGTAATACTTACTGGAACACAGGAGAGCAGCCAGCGCATCGATCGCTGCCCTGCAAAACAACAGATAAGAGTGTGTTACTGGGAGAATGGACATACACACTCACGGTGATTATAGGGTCTGTTCTCAGTTAAGAACTGGGGCCATCTCTCCTAAGCAGAAGTCAGCTTTCATACAGCAAGCTCCCTGCACAGTCACTGGAGTTGGTCTACAGTGGTTTAATCAATGGGTAAAACGGTCAAGGCAATCACTGACATTTATTACAAACCGCTGAGTCAGAGCGGATGGCACGGTCTACTCCCCAGCACAGGTGTCTGTGTGAGTAAGAAAGAATGTAAAACTGCTCCCTCACTGTGTCCTTTCAAATCCTTGTCTTCACTTAATACATATCAATGTACTTACCAACATTGCTGCAAATAATTTTTATGATAGGGAGAAATGCAAACCTTGATAAAAAATAACAGGAAGTTGTTCAATCCATTTGGTCCATTTGCATTTGCAGGGTTAGGAGCTAATAATAGCTGTAACCAGCACGGGTTCATCCACCAATGTATGTGTGTGTGTGTGAAGAGGGGTCCAAAAAGATGTGTGTAAACACATCGATCACAATTGTGTTCGAACACCAGCATAAATCATTGTTTGCCATTATAATTCAGAATGATAAAGTGTGCTAGCCTGCTTTTGAAAAATATGCACACACAAAATCACAGTCATTAACACAGCACTCACTCAAGTCTGTGTCCTATTGTTAGATTAGGTTCATCAGCAGAGGTAGCATTTTCTCACCACGCTACTGCTGAGCCAAACCCACGCCCCACTGGCTCATAGTACTCCGGTCTTTCACTAATTATAAATATTGATATGCCTAGAAATATGCCTAGTCAAATGCCTATGTTCATGTCAGTTTAAAAATGACCATTGACGCGTCAGCTTGAAGCCTCTAGGTTATCTGATTGTGTTTGGGTTTGAATGCATCGGGAAGGTTATGTGCTGATCACCGTCTTCTAGCTTCGGCCTCTGCTGTCTCAGATGGACATCTTACCAAACTCAAACTGGAGAGATAAAGACCACCATGTGACGGGCACTGATGGCCGAGGAGACGTTGAACCACCAGTGTCTCTGTGTGTGCCTGAACGCAGGCCTTCAGACAAGCTCCCTCCAGGAGGTGAGGCTCACGCTCCACAACGCCCCCCGGTGGTCTCAGGAATCTAACGGCACGAAACGGAAGGATAGCCGACATCCCCCCACCGTCCAAAACTCCAGCACACAACACACACACACACACACTTATGTAAACACGCACACTCACACGCACAAAGACCACATGCACGCACTTACTCACGCACGTACTCACGCAGCCTCACACACACACACACACACACACACACACACACACACACACAGAAACTCAGCGACTCAGCTTCCTCTCCACGATCTACCCTGCAGATCCCCACCCTCCCCATTCCTCCTGGACATGCTGTCTAATGCTAATGAGGGCCCCGAGCCCCACCAACATCATGCAAATCCTCTCATTTCCTCTCGGAAGAAAGAAAGTTTAGCTGTTTAAAAGAGTCTTTCGCCGATAGCGTTCGGAGAATACCCTGCTGATTCGCTTAGCACCGCAGAATAGATTAACCTGCTTCACACAGCCAGTTCTGTGCTGTCAGGTCTTTTCACAGCTGTACAAAGCTAAAGTGGGTGTCTCATCCCAACCAGGTGCTGGGACTGCAACATGAACAGGACAATGTACAAAAGAACTACCACATGGACTAATGTGTGCATCAAAAGTACACCAGGCAGCTAAATAATGCATTAGTCAAATAAAAGACTAGAGGAGTGCAGTACCACTCAAGTTTGATTAAAAAACACTCACCTTTCTGGGACTAACACTGTACCTTTCTCTTCATGGTAACAGTATAGACTTATACACAGAGAATCTGACAAGTGTGCCCTGTGTATATGTCACAAATTACCTTGGACTGTGAAGGGTGCACAGAACTAATGTGCGATGTAGCTAACTGTGTCACTCTTTCTGCAAGGGTTGTGACAGCAATTGTTGCTTTCTGTCAATGTGTATTCTCTGATTGTCGCCAAAATCAAATGTTCTTATTGTTTTTCATTTGAAATAAATCTCAGGTAAGAATGACAGCTATAAAAGCCAGTGTTGTGACATGGTGGAGTCTGCACACTGCAGAGACATTAGACAGTGCTGACAGTCGGAGTGACTTTACTGCAGAATCAATGTCGAAGGGCAGAGTAGCAAACCCGCCCACTGGAAGACAACAAAACGACCTGATAAAAAGTTGTGCTTGGACACCTTCGCCACTCTGAGCTATTTGACTGACAGGTCTAAGTGCCGGACAGTCTGACAGGGACGCACAAACCTTTCACGCCCACTTGACACCTCGGAATATACAGCCAAAATAAATGTCCAAATGGACGCTTGGAATTTGAAATCTGTGATTGCACACTAGAGTGCATTAAAACAATTAACGATTGGCTTTAGGAAAAGATGACCGCCAGCTCTTCCTCCGAGCCATAAATCTCTGGCGTCACAAGCCTCAGGATCTGATTGCTTCACACCAGATATTGGTTTTCAGTTTCAGTGGAAGCCGATGGAGGCTTGCTATGCCAGGCACTTTGGGCCCAGGACAGGTTGCTATGCTGGGCTCCTCAGACACGCGGTGCTGGGTATACTGTAGAACTGTAGTGGGCCCGGCAGCGTGCATGCCACTGGCTCAGACCGTGACAGATGGACGGTGATATACGACACTGGGAGACATAGGATGAGACGTGCAGAAGCTGCGTGGCGTTCACTTAAGAGTTAGCAGTGCTGGTTCAGACTAGGGTTATGTAGTTTGGGCAGTGGGTTTTTACTTCACTACTTTTAAAATGTTCCAATGACAATGACAAAGATTAAGGAATCAAAAATATAACATTTATTTTGGCCTGTATAAAATTATATATTTGTAGTTGCAGGAGCATGAAATCGTTCACCATGAAGATACACCTTTCTACCAAAAGTGTATTGATATGAGTATATACCACTGAGTGTGTAAGAGACTTAAGAGTGTATATGATACCTACTTGATGGTGCGGTGATGGTTGGTGGTGTGAGGAGAGATCAGGTTGAAGATCACGTCCAGACACTGGTTCTCTCCAAGCAAATTTGCCGTGGTAACTGCGAAATGGGTGAAGAAATGTTCATGATATCCAAATACAACAATGCAATGAGCACACACATTTTCCTCTACAAAATGATCATTACTGGTCAGTCTTGGAGTTTTTTTGTCGTGAAACTACATGAATCCCTCACAAATACAAAAAGATTTACAGTGGATGAATGGTTCTACTGGACATCTAAGTGGTTTAACCTAGTTCGGATTTTCCTTTCACAAATCACGTAGCTAAATGTCTGTTGACTGATTAGTCTTTTTGGGACAAAATACATGATCATATAGACATGACTTCCCTTAAGGAAATTATTCTTGTATAACATACATACAGTCCTGCAATATAAAACGCGGCAACACAAGTGACAATGAAAATGCACTCCTTTTAATGTGCTCGTCCTAGAATAGATTCCAACAGCAAAGCCCATTTAGATTGAATAGGATGGTCCCCTCTGCTTGGTAAACCCTCCGATGCTCTTTGGAACATTGCCCCCTGCTGGCATTAGACAGTCATCTCAGGGACTAAGGCATTTCAATGTCTAGCCTTGTAAAAAAAGGCATTCATGCATTCATGTAATCCGGGCACTATTCATACGCACGTTCATTGAGACTTTACAAAGTCGCTGAAGTCATCAGCCGTTATTAAACCACCCGGTCTGGACCATCTTACACTCTCTGCTGGGGTTTTGCATTTAAATCCTGTACGAACTGCACCAGCCACTGATAACCAGCCACTTTAGCAGTAATATCAGAACCAGACCAATTGTGTCACTTAAGTAGCAAACTTTTTCTTTATGTTGGTTCACTATGGAAGGTCTCTCAAGCTAATATCAGATGAACAGCACACGCATCTTTTATTGAGTGTTCTTTAAACAATTCAGTCCAGACAATTATAATGCACTTCCTTAATGTGTGGAACAAACAAGAACAGGGCACTGTATAGTTAACAACAAAACAACAACAAAGCAAAAAACATGCGTGCAATTGCCATTTAAAGTATCCTTCTGTCTGAGTATTTGGAGCTCAGGTCCAACTACCTGAAGAGCAGTAGACCTTTAGGACCCAGAGGCAGGCGGCTGCCCTCCTGGCGTGCTTTCCATTCTGTTTGAGCAGCTTCAGGGTTAACAGCACCGCCTCAGCCTCCTCCGCCTTCATACCTATCCTGCGGTCTGGGCATACACACACACACAAACAGAAACGTGTGTATCACTTAGGTGATCGCGTGCTCCTGTATTGATTTGGAGTAAAATGCCTGTTTCATCGAGGTATTGATGCTGTAATCTTCAAAACACACACACAAACACACACACACACACACACACACACACACACACAAACACACTTGCACAATCAAACATGTTTTGTCACAAGGTTTTGGAATTGAATCAATAGCTCTCCATTCGTCTGAATACTTTCACAATAAAAACCAACGGAATCAGCATTACAACAGGTAAACATTGAGCTGGCGGCCTCGTATGCTCACTACACGAGTTGTTATGCAAGGTTCACCCCTCTCCCTTGCGTCAAAGCTAGAGATGGACATTTAACCTTTTTTAGGTTCTGGTTCATTTGGGCCTGAGAGACGTTTCATTTGATTATCATTCGGCTCTTTGTATAGTTATATAGATATATTTAATTGTTATTGTTATCTTTGTTGTATCAAACCAATCTAGCTATTAACACCTAATTGGTTCTCAATAAAATAGCGTGGGTTTTTGGGAAGGGGGGCCAGGGACATTTCCCCGCATTGGTCAACTGATGAAAAAAAAAAAAAGTTACTTTTAAGGTTTCTTCAAATACTCGACATATGCGAATATGCTGCCGCTGAAACACCCGATCCTCCACCAACTCTCACAGTGGAAGACGCTGTGGCTTGTAGGCCTCGTGAGGCCTAGGTCTATAAAGATTAGACGGCTGGGTGTCTTAGTGGAGGATCTGGGATGATCTCCGGGTGCTGCAACAAGCCTGGAATCAGGCTGATTTGTTTTAGTCAAGTCACATACAAGGTTGTATAGCCAAAGTTAATCACAGCTGTACTGGTTTTATTTCACCATTTAGAGACACAAAGCTGCAACCAGAGCCTACAGGCTCTTCTTGACTTTGTAGCCAAAATGTGTTGAAAAATATTGTGAGCAATGGACAGATTCCTAGTCAGCAGAACCAAAGTTCAGTATTATACTTGACTATTTTCTACATTTTGTAGAAAATAATCTTTTTAACAAACATTGTTTGTTTATACCTAATTTTGATCCTCATAGGTCTACCTATTCTTAGACCGACAGATGGGGAACACTGTTTTGGATGAGGGAGGATTGTGGTGGGACTGGGCATGTGTGACCGTGTGGGAGTGCCAGAAGGTTTACATGGCTTAAGGGTCTGGTAGACAGTAGCTAGGGCCCCGGGGAGGTCAGGACAGGCTCTGTTTATACATCTGTTTCAGTGTGTTAATATCAGCTCCTCCTTCTGGCACACCGCTTCTTACTGTACTGCGGATGCACATCTTTATCTAGTCATTCAAAAGATACACTCATATTATGATGATAATATTAGTCGTTCTAGCTTGTTACCAAAGCCACGTTTACAAAAACGGTGTTCAATTGCCTAATTAGTGGCGACAGTTATATGCATTGTAAGAAAAACGTCTTCGCATCTTAAATGAACGCTTTTTAACGCTCCAGAGAATTAAATTGAAAGTACAATATTTTCTGTATTTGAGGTTATCAATAATCAATTTTTACCTATCTAGAACCCACGTCACATATATTACAGAGAAACGGCTCAGTCTTGCTCTCAGGAAGTAAACACTGGTTTAATTTAAAACTTCCCTAGCCCTTAACACGTAGACAACTTAAACATTCTGAGACAAATTCTCCAATATGATGTCTGCAAGCATTGGCATTAAATTCCAAAGATAAGATGGTTGCAATCAAGCAGAACTGTGTGTACCATCGTTTGACGTTGAAGCTATTCCTAGAAGACTTTTAAAAAACACAGGGAAAAGATTCGGGAGGCTAAGGATCAAGTTGTTGGCCAAACATGGCCAAACTTTGGCCAGAGAATGGGGGATTACCGTGCATAGTGATGGATGGGGCACATTGGTAAGCCTGCCTGGCCTCTCTCTCTCACCCTACCGGCTCATCTATCAGCCTGTCGGAGTGATGGACAGGTAGAATAGGGACTCGTGGTGAGGGGCTCCATCTTGTTGTGTAGTCCGGCTGGTGAAGGATGGCTTATCCTGCCTGGCAGTCTGTTTGTGTGTCAGCCTGTCTACGAGGGACCAAAGACCCTCGTCTGTCACTCTAGCCACGGTGAGATAAATACATCCCCCTGTCTTCTTCCTCTCGCTCTGGGTGGAGCCTGGCTCGATGGGGTGACCACGTCCTTTCAGAAAGGAGAAGTCCTTCCCCCATTGAGAAAAGGTCATCTACTGTAAACGCCATCAAACTACATGTACAGGAAATATGTTTTATATACTTAAAATAGAATGCATGGATCCTTCTATCCTTCATAACAAACATTTGAGAACACACTACAAGAATGAAAGCTATAATTATTCATAACTTACATCTAGTCATTTCAATAGATTCTGTGAAGGTTTGAGGTGGACAGGGCCAGCCAATCTTAGGTACATATTCCCTCTGCAGTGGTAGAGAAGGTGATGTGAAGTCCGTAATATGAATGGAGGGAGGCCGGGTGTCTTACCTCGTTGTCCCACCTTGGCCAGCAGGTGCAGCAATGGCAGCAGAACGGTGTAGTTTGGAGAGAGAGTCCTGGCTGTGTTGACCAGAGCCGCCAGCAGAGCTTCACTGCCCCCCTTGGAGATCATGTAGTGGATGCGACGGTCAGTACCTGGAGACGAAGAAGAGGAGAAAAGGAGAAAATAATAAAACAGACAGAAAAGCAAGTGAAATTGAGTATTGAATAATAATAATAATAATAATAATAAAAAGTAACAGCAATGATAATTACAATAATAATAATAAAAATATTTTTATAAACGTTTTGTGTTAAATTAACATATCATTCAATTGAAAATAAAATTATTTAAACTGTTATCTAAATTATACACAAAATAAAACCAAAACTAAATGAACAAATAAGTTTACAAATACAGAAAATATGCAATGGAAAACATTGAGAGACCACTGCAAAATTGTTGGTTTTGGTTAAATGGAAAATGTTTGTATACTAACAGCACATGGGCCAAATTTTAAATTAAAAATTTGTCATTTAGATAAACTATTTGTAGAAAATGCTTTATAGTACAGACAGTGTGTTTTCAGACCTTTGATAATTATGAAAGTTCACATTTATTTTTCAAACATCTAATGGTGCTTAGCTAGACAGCATGGGATCTTCCGTTGATCATAAGAAATAACTAGTTGTTAAATTGACCACTAACTTGTTTTTAGTAAGCTGTAGACATTTTAAAGCAGTTCTCAAGAGTGTTCTCTTTACTTTGAACTTATTAGGAGCAGTATAAAGTGCTTTATAGTAGTTTGATTTCATGGGAAAAGATGTGAATAACTTAGGATTGAACTGATTATTATCGCCAAAAGAATGAAAAAGTGCATTCTGATAACATAAAATCACTGATGTTTTACACAAAGGTCTTTAAGCTTTCTAAACAAATGAGATTTCCTTTGAATAAATAGATATAATCTGCTTTGATAAATCGTCCAAAGCCGTGTAGCCAGGTACCAGGGAGAAAGGTTATGGATGGCTCCAGCTTGTGTGCTGCTGAATTTAAATGCAACATTAGAGGTTAGAAATAAATATGTGTATAGTGTAGGAACGGTGCAGTCCTTTGTTCCATGTGCAGTGCATTCTAAGGCAGTGGTGACCCTTTGGAAAGATTGTCCATATCTATTCCCGAGGCCACTCAGATTAAAATTGGCCAAGAAAATAGGCTTTTAACTTGCAGATATACAACAGAACAGCTTGTTCTATGACGCTTGTAGAGTACTTCAGAATAATAGTCTGAAATGAGTCCTCACCTGCTGACAGCAGCTCATCCAGCACATTGAGGATGTTCAGCATGCTCTCAATGTCCCCTGCATTCTGCATAACCAAAACATTGGGAAACAAAAGGAGGGATATAGTTTAATTCCGGAACAAGGAATGCTCATTATAAAATGCATTAAAACATAAAATGAAAATAACAATAATAATTGAAATAATTCATTAGATAAGGTTTAGAGCTTTAAAATTGTTGGCCAATTAGGTACACACAACATAGCTAACATCAACGCAACATCTATCACATACAATTGATCAGAGTGATACCACAGCAGCCAATTTGCGGCACACTTATAATATGTTGCTCACCCAACATATTACAGCAGATTTTTGCACACACAAAATTTAAATAATTTATGAAAAAATCCATGTGCATACAGATTTCCAAGTGTATTGAAGTGTGTGTGTGGGCAGACAAAAGTGTGAATACATACATAGATTTGTACATGTGTGGATAAATAGGTAAATATGTACATGGATTTTTATGGCAGATGAGTAAGTATTTCGCTGCAAGGGCTGGAAATGCAAACACGCCATCAGTTAAAACTCACGCTGGCCTCTCAATTAGAAGTGTTTTTACAAATAACTTTTGCTACACTAGATCTGTGTGTGTAGCGATTCTCAAATGTGTGTTGAGGGGTTTGTCTGCATGGCTCAGTAAAAGTGTCTATGGCTCTCAAGGTGCACTTTGATTGGGAAAGCCACAATCCCTGGCCAGCAGTACACCCATACCTTCCCTGTGCCATAAATCCCAAATCACAACCAAACCCTGTTATTATAGTATCACCATTGTGACAGCACCAATCTGTCTCTTAGCTTCGGGCCCCCAATGTTGACAGCATCAACAACAACAGCAACAATAACACACAAGAAAACACACACTCATGCATACAAACACACACACTTTCAACCTCCACTATGAGATATAATTGAGTTGATGATTTAGTAGGTAGGATCAAGAAGATAAACACTGACCCCAATAGTTTGTGGGTGTGTGTGTGTGTGTGTGTGTGTGTGTGTGTGTGTGTGTGTGTGTGTGTGTGTAAATATATATGTATAAACTATGAAATATATACATATATTTAAGGGTGTGTGTGAGTATTTGTGTGAGAGTGTGTGTGTGTGTGTTTGTGTGTGTGTGTGTGTATACATGGGTGGTGTGTGTGTGTGGGGGGGGGGGGGGGGGGCCCCAAAAATGGGGCAAAAAAAAATAAAAAAAAGGAC
>JAVQJS010017953.1:0-11971 GCA_036024795.1 Galaxias rostratus | reverse complement strand
GAGAAAGAGAGAGAGAGAGAGAGAGAGAGAATTAAGGCAAGTGAGAACTAATACTCAGTCATAAGGCAAAATCCGGGAGAGAGAGAGGAAGAGAAAGAGAGAGAGAGAGAGAGAGAGAGAGGGTAAGATTGGGTGAGAGAGAGAGAGAGAGAGAAGGAGGACGGCGAGCGAGGGTCCTGGAGACGGCACGGGGAGTGCGTCGGCAAACTCCCGTAATGGCCGCCCCCGGGTTGTGGCGAGCATGATGGATGAGCGGGGAGCGGCGTTCGTCACCGCCGCAGTCCTCCTCCTCGCCGCGCCGCTCCGCCCGTGCGCTCGCCGACGGAGCCGGCCCCCCGCGCGCCGTTCCGAACCAACCCGGCGCCGGGCTCCTAACGGGACTTAATGGCACTTAACGATCAGGCAATTAGCTCGTTTGCGTCACGGTTACAAATGAGCGTGGCCGAGTCTATGAAATGAATGACACCCCGAATTCTCCCTCATTAGGGTCGCCGTATTTACTGTACCCAGTAAACCCCCCCCCCCCCAATCCACCCCCCATCAGACACAGTCACTGTGTGTAGCAGTGTGGGCATGGTGAATAACCCAGTGACAGTGTGTAGCAGGGTTACCATGGTGAATAACCCAGTAACTGTGTCTAGTGGTGTGAGCATGGTGAATAACCCAGTGACTGTATCTAGTAGTAAGAGCATGGTGAATAACCCCGTGACTATGTGTAGCAGGGTTACCATGGTGAATAACCCAGTGACTGTGTCTAGTGGTGTGAACATGGTGAATAACCCAGTGACTGTGTCTAGTAGTGTGAGTGTGGTGAATAACCCAGTGACTGTGTCTAGTAGTGTGAGCGTGGTGAATAACCCAGTGACTGTGTCTAGTAGTGTGAGCATGTTAAATAACCCAGTCACTGTGTGTAGCAGCATGAGCATGGTGAGTGACCCAGTGATTGTGTGTAGCAGTGTGGGTATGAGGAATAACCAAGTGACTGTGTGTAGCAGTGTGGGCATGGTGAATAACCCAGTGACTGTTGGCAGCAGTGTGGGCATGGTGAACGTGTGACTGGTTTGTCTGTGACGAGTGTAGCAGAAAAGTCACAGGAACACGACTCAGGTGGAGAACGGTCGACGTCTTTCCGCTCCGTCCGGTTCTACTCGGTTCTGTCTATCCCGTTCAGATCTATTATGTTCTGTCTTGTTCTGATCTATTATGTTCTGTCCTGTTCTGCTTTGTTCTGTACTGTTCTGCTCTGCTACACTCTGTTCCACTCTGATCTACTCGGTTCTTGTCGAATATGTTCTGTTATGTTTCACTCTTGTTGTATTCTAGTCCGTTTTGTTCAGTTCCCCTCAGTTCTGTTCTCTTCAGTTCTATTCTGTTCTGTTCTATTCTGTCCCATTGTAAAGGAGACCCACTACGCATCGATAATCGCTGCTATCAGCTATTACCGCAGAGTGTCATTCACCAAAGCCCCAGAACGAATTGAAATCATGATGATTGTGACATGTCACCGTGACACCCGCCGACTGTGAGCCATGGGGAAACGACCAGGCCGCTGTCACTGACTCTGTGTGTGTGTGTGTGTGTGTGTGTGTGTGTGTGTGTGTGTGTGTGTGTGTGTGTGTGCGTGCGTGCGTGCGTGCGTGCGTGCGTGCGTGTGTGTGTGTTTGTGCGTGCGTGTGTGCGTGTGGGTGTGTGTGTTGGTGCACGCGTGTGTATGGTTAGGCATGTCAACACACCTCTTACTTCATAAGGCCGGGATAGGAAGTGGGCTTTATCGCCTCTCTTACCAAACGTTTGCATTTGACACCCTCCCTGCCTCTGTTTTCAGCCGCACCCATGCCATGGTTCCTGTTCGTGGGGGGGACACAGGACACGTCGCACAAGCAGTCGGATCCCCCCCGGCCCAACGCCACCAGTGGCAAAGCAGGGCTGGCAGGATTGACCCTGACTGCAGCAGGGCTGGTTAATGTTCGGTGAGGCCACGTCGGCTGTTAGCTATCTCTAAAACAGGTCAGTGTTGCTCTCTTTACATTTCCTTATGAACATGGAAATAAAAGATTTGATTACTGTGATATTATCAGCGACATTGACCCCAATGTCAGATATACATCAGTTATTGTCCGTCCGTCCATCCATTATCAGAACCGCTTATCCTATGCAGGGTCGCGGGGGGGCTGGAACCTATCCCAGCCGACTTTGGGCAAGAAGCGGGGTACACCCTGGACAGATTGCAAGTCCATCGCAAGGCTCATCAGTTATTGTCTTCCATGTTGTTCTATCAAATGATGGCTTCTCAGAATAAGTCACACAACGCAGAATGATTAGGCGATGAGATGATGAGGTGGTCTGAGCTGTCCTCTGGGGTCTTTAAGGGCCTCTAAGCTGGTTGACTTGTTGACTGGTGTATTTAAAGGTGCGGTGCATGCTGCATGGGTCACACTGAGTGTTGAGGGTGGAGATGGAGGGTTGACCCCATACAGGGTGACATTAGATCTGTGGACCACTGGACCACCCCCATCGAGATAATCCCCCCGCTGTTGAGGCCCTCCAGCCTGGGCAGAAATAGAAAGGCAGGGGGTGTGTGTTCCTGTGGGGGTATGTAATGTGTGTGTGTGTGTGTCTTAGGGTGTCTCCCTTTTCCGACAATACATACAATACGAGAAACAACACACACAGTCACTATATACTCTTGAATAAAAGTTGCTTTTTGTGTGTTACGGATACCTCAGTCTCCCCTCCGTCTCTCTCTGTTCCCTCAACATTGCGTTCCCCGCCAGCACTCTAAAACGTAAATCTAAATATATCGCCAACGTTGATCTCATTACTCCTGAGCTCTCGTTCCTTCGACGTAGTATCTCGGGGTTTCCACCTAGAGCTTATGAAAGCCAAGGGGCCTCATGGCAGACACCCAGACCACCTAGACCCTATGAAAGCCGAGGGTTAAAAGCACAATCGAGGTCATGTTTCTGGGTGAAAGAGGAGAGTACAGTAGACGCTGCTGTGTGGGACCGACCCCGGCGCTGTTGCCTTCCTGTGAGCGTCTATTCAGCCTCAAGGCACTACATGCACGTCATTAGCGAAGCATGTTGCACTCTGTTGTACGCCCCTGAAGGCACGCGAGTTTTTGCATGCGTCTGTGTGTGTCTGTATGGGGGAGAAGGGTAGATTTGCGTACTGTCTGTTGCCAAGTTCATGTCTATCTGTGCGTTCGGCCATCTGGGCCCCGGCCCCTGGCTGCCTGTCACTCAGCTGGCCCGGCTCCCTGCCCGCTGGAGTGGGTGGGTCTCTGTCACGGCTAATGAGGAGGCCGTCCAAAGCCAGGCTAATTAAAAACAGAGTAGCTCCAAGCTCTGGCCTCATGAAGCCGCCGGCTTCGTCTTGTTAGCCAATGTCGTCTATGGGAGCCGGTAGGTAGTCCACAAAAAAAAATGATGTTACTTTCCTTTCTGTGTTAACGATGGTTAAGGATGCCGTTCCAGGACGATGTGCCAGGATCACACACCATCACACTGTCCCCCCTTCAGTGTTGTAGACGCCCAAATAGTTAACCTTTTACTCTCTGATTTCATCAAGGTAACTCATTGTGGGGCTTCGACAAAGCGGAGTCCGGCGGGGAAGTTAGCTTCCCTGCTTATCTCCGTGTCTGAGATAGCACGGACAACGGCATTTCCCCCTGGGATATAGGCGGCAGTCGTTTATCTTTGTTTGAATCGTGATCATTTGGAGCATGACCCGACAGCCATCTGATAAACACATATCCTCCTGGGTTTCCTGATTAATTGTCACGAATGTGTGCGCCCTTGTTGTAGTGGAAGTATTGCAGTAGTGTTGTAGTTGGGTCATATAGTTGAATTACGTTTAGAAAACGAACGCAATAAAATCAAGGAATGAAACAAGTGCATACCCATCGCAGGCAGCCAGTTGAATGTACCTAGTGTGTGTGCTTACGCCTCTTCAAAAACGGGCCACACCGGTTCAGTTTGGAGCCCTGCAGTGTTTTGTAGCACGTCCAAATGGTGCTGTCAGAACTCTGCCTCGTTTAAGTTTCACACCAACGGCCGTAAACCGAACAGTTGGTAGAGGTGGAGGGGGCGTTGGAGTGCGCATGATATGTACATGTCACCATAAACCTCCAACGATTTTATTATGAAATTAGATTAATGTTATTGAAGGGTTTGTTCTGGTATGTGTGTAAAGTCAAGGCCCGGTGGAAGACATTGTGTTGAAACAATCCACACAGGCTGTATTCCTGCCCTTTTCTCCAAATTCATGAATCTGATTGTTAATGAATTGTAGATGCTGACAGATGGCAGTGACATTTGGCTCTCTGCCAGCTCTTGTTTAGTAGGGTGTAACAATCCCATCTCTGCTGGCTGAAGGAAAGTCCTATTATGCTAGCCATGCTAGTTATTCACACATGGCATAACACGGGCACTTAACTCTATTATTCATCATGCTCCTAAAACGTTTACAACTGAGCAATTCGTTGACAGGTGTGTGTGTGTGTGTGGGTGTGTGTGTGTGTGTGTGTGTGTGTGTGTGGGCACGCGCTTGTCCGTACTAATTAGGTGGGTTTATATTTGTTTGTGTGCTCGGGCGAGAAAGAGGCAATCTCTTAGGGTTGGGGATACACTGTGTACTTTCACACACTTCCTCAGAGCTGCATCAGCGCAGGACAAACAGATACTCCTGTCATGCACACTTTGCCCTTTATCAGTTACGCTTGTCTTGAAACACACACACACACACACACACACACACACACACACACACACCATGATATCCATAAGGACGTACACACAGGCACACACAAACACACGTTCATGCACGAACAGCCTCTCTGAGTTTCCACTGAGGATGTGTCTGGAAGGGGACAGGGAGAGATACCCCAGAAGTGTCTGCTGGTGCCTTGACACACAGTCCAGATCCACGTCACATGACAGGATGTAAAGGAATACTCAATTTCCCCTACCTTTCAATAAAGGAAATGACATAACAGGACATATATTATGTTTATCTCATCCAGAAAGGACACCGATTTGCTACAAGCTAGTTGAATAGAAAATAATTATAAAAAATAGGCTTTTCGTTTTCCCTAAGTTCTCTTTCTCTTGACTTAATGCGATTTCAATTTGGTTCAATTGCTAACAAGCATTAGTCAATACCAAATTTCCTGTTTAAAACTCTTCACACAGTCTCCATTTTAAACATGCATCTCAGCTAAACAGTGCATCTCACCTCCAGAACTTTTTCACCAACAGAACACATCATACATGTCTCGAAATGAGCTCATTCACCCACAACTCTGGCTACAAGTCTTAGTAAGCACACCCTGTCACACTCTGCACCCTCAACTACAAAATTCTTGCAACAAAGAACATTGTATAAAAGACATTTTATCTTCAAAGTTTAATTTTTTTTTCTTCAGATAAATCAGTATTGTATTCTGGAATAAGATATTTGCACTTTATGGAGTTTACAAGAATAAATCAGCAAATGCAGAAAGTAGCTTCAGTTACATTTATGTTTTCCACACCCTTGCATATTGATTCACGGTACTTCATGTATAACATATTCACTCCCTCTTTTCTTCATTTGGCCCCATGTTTTCATCTACATCACAGCCAATCACATCTTCTCTGGCAATGCACCTTGGGAATAATGTTTTAAAATGTCTGATCCAAACCTGTCAGTAATTGTGGCCCTTATTTTATTAGAGACCACATCTCTCCTTTCTCTTTCCTGCCACGCTGCTCTTTCAAACAGCTTGTCCTCTTTGGTCCATATTTCCCGCAAGAGTTCATTCAGAAGCCATTTCCTTTTATCTGTTTGCTATGAGCCACAAGGCCAAATACAGGTCAACTGGCTAGGTTGTTTAGCTCTAAACTGCACTTGGCTATGTTTGGAATTATTATTATTTCATTTTATCGTCAATATTAACAGTGTTGGAACAAAGTGTCTTAGCATTAGAAAAATGTGCTATAAAAGGAGTGTTTTTTATTTTTTGGACTGAAGGTAAAAGGGGTTCAAGAATTTTTGGGCCTGGGGGTCACTGAATGCATTTTGTGTGAAAACTGTGTGATTCACAGTTTCCTCCACATATAACTCTGTTTGGCTGACGGTGTGAAGAGTTTGGTCAGTGTAACTTGGGTTTTGAACAATGCATGTTAGCAATTGAAAAAAAACTTAATGTCATGTTATGGCCTTTTGGGAACGTTTCTGATGTTTTTTTATATGTTTTTGTTTTTACAGGGACTAGTTGTTCATACTGAAATGAATGTCGTCATCAGATGTTGTTTGGTAATGTTCTGTAAAGATCTGGTCTTTGGCCCCTTGTTTCTTTTAGAAGCAGTGATGAGAGAAAAATTTAACTTTGCTTTCGAATACATAAGCATGAGGGTCACGGTTAATATTTATTTCAAATGTATATTTGATTTTTGTTTAAATTTTTCCCAAATATTCTATTGATTAGAAGTATTTCTCCTTACTTAACATTCATCTTTGTCTCATTGTGTTCAATGCAAGCAAGATTGAACAGATACATGCACAACCAAAGCATACGTCACGCAGTTCCCATGAGAAGAGTCTGGTGCTCTTTTTCTTGGCCCGGCTGCAATGAGACTGGATAGCAGTCCCAGACGTCTTCCTTAGCAGGCCTCTACCCCGGGCTGATTGGTGTGCTAGTGGGATGAACGTGCAGGCTCAAGACTTTCACAACCCACTGCGGAGGGAAATCGGATGTTCACAGCCCCTTGCCTTTGTCGGTGAAAAGAGGGTGTGTGTGTGTGTGTGTGTGTGCGTGCGTGCGTGTGTGTCTGCGCACGCCTGCTGGTGAGCATGTCCGCATTCCCACCTTAAGACTTTTATCACTGGGGGTCCTGTGCGACAGATGAGCTCACGAGTGTGTGGGAGATCTTCTGTGGTGTTTTTTTATGGAGTGTGGCTCCCTGCCAGAGACCTTGTTGACAAGACAGAACCAGTGGGGAGACGTCAGACGTCAAACACAGGTGCGCTGAGGGGAAAACGTGTGGGACCATTTTTTTCTCCGCATGGAATAACTGTGTGTGTGTGTGTGTGTGTGTGTGTGTGCCTGCGTGCGTGCATGCGTGCGTGTGTGTGTGGATGTTGTTGTTGTGTGGTCAGTGGGCGGGACTGCGCTTCTCATTTGCCCAGTTTGGCGTGCGTGGGAGGCTGCTTTGTGAGACAGAAGGAGCTTGGATCAGATCAGGTGAATGGGAAGCGGAAGTGCCTGGTACGCTTTAAAAAGCATTGACTTTACATTGAGTACCATCGTTCATGTCTACAGAGATGGAGGGAGAAGGTGGAAGAAAAGAGGTCTAGAGTGGGCGTGAGAGGAGGGGGCCGGAAGAGAGATATCAGAGGGAGCAGAAGTAACTGATGAGAGATTTAGCAGTTTACCATTTGATTGGTTTGGATACTTGGATACATCAAATATCTGGTTGAATAAGCATTTTGTTCATTGAAAAATACTTTTCTCATGATTATTTACTCCGTGTGAGTACTGAAAAATGGAGGAAGCTATTCCGCTATGCGTTAAATGTGACGCTTTCTTGAGTGATCATCGACCCAACTGGTTAATGGAAAGCTGTTGAAAGTAAATCTGGAGGTCTGTGAAACCCTCCTCATCTCAAGTCCCAGAGGATCTTTGGCCACACCACCCTTCCAGGATGTTCCTGGGTGGGGCGAAACCCCCTGCTCATCAAGTTGTCTCCATTTGTTTTTTTCACAATGCGCCATTTCAACATAAAATGTGTTGAAATAAACCTATTTGATCGATACAAATATGTGTATATGGTTTGCACTGAAATGTAACTTAAAAGGCAAACAGCAAGCAGTTAACCCCTGAAATACATAAAAAAATGTAATACTGTTTTGTTTGTTTTCTGAAATAATATGAATATTACACTCTGTAATATGTTTTTACACATATCAGCAGAGAACAAGAATTGCAACACAGACACCATCAATCCACCTGAAAACCGCTGAATGAGGGGACTGAACCTTGTGTCGGTCTCTGTTTTTTTCCACATAGACTTGTTGGCAGCCACACCATCTCTGGCCTGTTGCACACATTTTAAACTAAACTATTTAATAGTAGCAACATTACTAACTGCAGAGTTTAATATTCCAACTTTGTACTTGAACTAGAAGCAATTTTAGGATGAAAAGGGAAAGTATATCATGGCAGGGTACCCCCCACTCTAACTAGCTAGCTTATCTGTATTGTCTGTCAGTGCACACTGGCATTATGTAAACGTCCCTGAGTCAGCACCGCTCTAAGAGAAGGTGGCATGTCCTGCATTGCGGACGTGACAGAAACAAACACTCCGTCGTCCCTGGTGCCGCTGCTTGCACCTTGTGACGAGGCAGAACACGCGGGACACAATGTCTCTCCTTCGCCCCTTTGGTCCGGCTGACAGAATCAGACTAATGATAGCGGGCCTTAGGGAACCGGGACAGCCAATGGGCTTGTTGACTGGTCGGCTCCCTTAATCATGGTCTGTGTCTGACTGCCTGGGTCCTGTCCGCTGAACCCAAAGTTGAGCTGGAAGGGTTCCATATTCACTGAAGCTCGGAGAGGCAGAGTTAGTTTTTGTAGCACTCTAAAACGATTTGGACTGTGGGGTCAGGGTTATGTAACTATGGCAATGGAGACCATGTAGCATTGTTAGCGCGCCAATCACAACGTAATGGCTGTCACGGCAGTCAGTTGTAGTTTGTGCCCTTAGTAAGTCTGCTACCCCAGGCACACATGTTTAAGATGTGTTAGTGTTCAGCTAAATAGATGACACAACTCATGAGGGTAGCTTTAGATTCAGCAACACATTTTCCAGATTTTGTTCCTGCATTAGCCTGCGATTAGATAATAGTTGGCTTGCCAAGCCGTCGACCATGATATCTAGACGGTTGCTTGGTCAGGTGTCGGCGACCACACTGGGACACAGTGACACAACCACCTCCCCTACACGTAGTTATTCGTCTGTATTGAGAATGACCAACCTGTGACAACATTGGAGTGTTAATACCTCCCAATCCTCTGTTCCCCCCAAGTCAGTGATCCTGTTTTTGGAACGCGAGTCGCTCCGTCGACAATAGCATGCGAGGCGTAATGTGAACGGTCCCGTGCGGCGCGGTGTTGACACAGTTGGTGTTTGTTGGGAGGATGGATTAGCGATGGCTATCAGGGGCAGGTCAAGGCCTTCAGACCCACACCCCAGGTTGTACGCTGCAGTATATCACAGGGGGGCCCAGGCTACCACAACTCCTCAGTGGAAAATGGTGGGCGTTGGGGTGGAGAACACACACATACACACGCATCCCCCCCCCCCCCCACACACACACACACACACACAAAGTTCTACTGGTCACATGCTACACACACACACACAAGTAGGCAAGTGTTCACCTTTTCACACACATACAAAACTACATTCTTGAAGATAAACTGCATGTGGAGAGAGTGAGAACCATTGAGAGAAAGGCTACCATCCCATCTGGGGTGCAACTGGATACACTTGACCCAAGAAACCAGGGAAGAAAAACAAAAGTTTGGTTTTGACAGCATCTCAAGGGGACTACCCCAAAATGTGCTTCCCTGATACCAAATACCAATGATCTATGAGATTGGAGAATGAATTGCGGTTGTTCGTTATTGTTTATGATTTGTGTACCTCTTTGACCTGCGTTCTTCTTTAAATATACAATTCATTGGTAGAATGTTATTATCTTATGAATTATGAAAGACTTACATAATTCAAAGGTCTATTGCATTCCACCAAATAACAAGGGCCAGCTGTATTTTGAAAAACACTCACACACTAAAGACTCCTTTTTCATAAGTCTTTTACATGCCCAATTAATGTTTTCTTTTTGCTTGCCATTTAATCTCCTAGATAACATAAAAGTGGTGTCTAAAGAAACATGTTTGTGCGTGTGTGTGTGTGTTTGTGTGTGTGTGTGTGTGTGTGTGTGTGTGTGTGTGTGTGTGTGTGTTTGCTTGCACACGTTTCTGTATTTGCTAAGAGCTCTGTCTTGAAAGCAATTTTCCTCAGACACAAAATATAGCCCCCGGTTTTATTGGACAGTTAAAGCGGCCAGCCAGAGAAGCTCTCCAACAACTTGAACACTGAATCTGTTTGTGTCTGGTCTTTCCACTATTTGGTAAGGTTAACTTACACTAAAGCCTTGACATCGTTTTCTTCTGTGAGAATTAGTAAGATTTTACATTTGTGAATTCCAGTAGTGTTACTTTGAAAGCTTTGAAATAGAGTGAATTTTTTATTTGTCCATAGCCCAATTGTCCTTTGCGGGACACAGGCTGAGTTTAAATGGTGGCCCAAATGAGAGTTCTTCTGGAAACCCTTGATCAAATGGCACGGCTTTGGTCAGTGGGAGGATAACAGGCTCAGCCTGGCCAGACGGGTTGCTGCGTGTGACGTCTTTTATGTAGGGGAAATAGTGACGGTGTGGTGGGTGCCTTAGCTCTCTCCAGTTTCTCACTCTCTCTCTCCAGTTTCTCACTCTATCTCTCTGTCTGTCTCTCTCTCTCTCTCTATCTATCTCTCTCTCTCTATCTCTATCTGACTCTCTCTCTTTCCCAGTGTCTCGTTTGTGGCTTGGCGAACGGATTCAGTGTTAGAGGAGGAGGAGATGGATTTAGCATGTCATCCCATTTTGTCTGACCACAGCCTAAACATTAAAAAATGACGATTCTGAAATGCATCCCCTACTAATAATATTTGCTTGAGAAAAAAGGTTGTTTGACAATATTAAACAAATCTGAACCAATATGAAATGAAAGAACCATCTTGTAGATGTAGGGAGGCATGTTTTTTGAAAAGGCACTTATGTGACGCAAGTGCAAATGTGCGAGACAAAACAAACCTGCCAAGATCCAGAAATTCCGCTGTGATAAACCGTGGAATAAAGAAGGAAACATTGGAGGTACTTAGACCGGTCCTTTTCCCGAGCGTAATCCTAGTCTTCCCCATCATTCACTGCCATGCTAAGATGTTGACACCTGCTCGTTCCTCCTCCAAGCCTCTGGGCCTGGCAGCACCGTTAGCTCACACAGGACATAGCCTCCGTGCCTCACCGGCTGTCCTGCAAACGTTCACTTGAATGGGGACTTGACCTGACCACAGTTCCATAGGGGAGGCCAGGGTCAGCGTGCTGCCCAGGGCTGTGGCCTGCGAGGCAGGGGGACCAACCGCCCAGGCAGCTCGTGTGTCCCATACCTCTCATGGCGCTGTTCCCCTGCCAGGTCACTCTGGGTCATGTGCTGGTCCTCTCCGTGTTCCTGTGGGGGCGCTGTGAACGTTCGTTAAGCATTAATACTGGGAGTGAAATGCCGTATTTGACATTTATATCCATTTTTCATGGACATTGCAGCACGGCCGAAATGACGCCTAAGCTGCAAAGCTAAGCCTGTAATACCCTGTTTATAAATTACAATACAGAGGGGATTGGAACATATCCAATTAATGAGCGGCTTGTGGTCGTTGTGAATCTCATATCATGCCATGGTATCAAATATAGTTAAAAGTGACTTCCCTGTGTGTTTCCATATGGGTAATTTATTCCATTCCTCACAGGCAGTCTGATGAAACTAATGTCTATGGGTGAGCGAGGCTGCAAAGAAGGGGAGAAAGCGAGTGAAAGGGCCGGGCATTCCAGAGGGTTGTGAGGGCGCACACACTGGGACATTTGGGAAGCAGGGGGAGAGGCAAATGAAGGGGTGGAAGTGGAGATAAAACCTCTGTACTGGGCAACTTTCTAAAGGCCACAGCAGAGTGTGAGGTGCCACCCGCCGAGCCAGGTCAAGGTGTCCCGTGTCTCTGCCTCTCTCTCTCTCTCTCCCGCTCTCTCTCTCTCTCTCTCTCTCTCTCTCTCTCTCTCTCTCTCTCTCTCTCTCTCTCTCTCTCTCTCTCTCTCTCTCTCTCGCTCTAGGCTA
>JAVQJS010017913.1:0-10050 GCA_036024795.1 Galaxias rostratus | reverse complement strand
CCCCCCCCCCCCCCCCCAAAAAAAAAAATAATAATAATAAATAAATAAATAAAAATAATAATAAATAAATAAATAAATAAAACGCTCAAATAAACACATTCATTTTCCCATCTTCCCTTTCCCTTTACATCCCCACAAGTTGCCTAAAGACGGGGTGTCCTTTAATTTGCCAGTATTCCCCACTGTGTATCAATTCTAATGAAAGAAAATGAACATTTTATTTGTAAAAATGTGTATCTGATACTTGTTTTTCTGTTTCAAAATTTGCTTTCAATAGAATACATGGGTGTATTCACCTTTTTGCTGAACATAAACAGTATTATTCCTGTGTTTTTGTGTAAAAGACTCATCTCATACTTTTGTTAACATTTCTGACTGTATTTTGGATTGGCTCAAAATAGCCAGTTAGTATGTAGATTTTTTTTTGTCCTTTATTATAACTCCAATTATCACTAAGTAATATGGTTGATATATTACTGGGATGACCTTGTTGTTGACCTTTGTTTTACAACTGGAGAACATTATTAAGCTGGTGTTGCAAAAGAGGACACTTGTAACTAAGGTATGTGAATTCCTGTTCATATTGAAATATTCAGTAGATAGACTCGTTTAATTTTATATACTGCTGGAGGAATTAACTCATGTTTTCAGGTTGTCATTCATACATTTGGCAAAAAAAAAAAAGTATTATGAATTACTAAAGGAGATACGATAAATTAAATCTGTTTGGGATAATCATTTTAATCGGAGAAAATAACGGATCAGCATTTGTTTGTATTTTTGCAAGGGTGTTCATGTGCACTATAGTAGCAGAGACTAAGGAAGAGCCATTTTTTCAACGGCTCTGTATAGTGAATTGTATTTTTTGTTGTGTTCTGAAGTATTCGCCCGACCGCGATGTGGCGCTGTCTAATCTACAACGAGGTTTGGTAGCCACTGGGTAAAAATATATTGCCGGCTCAGGGAGGAAGCGAGCTATGTGCAAACTGAATTTAGTCACCCCAACACTTAATGCGCTGACGACTCGGGTAGATAATGTTAATTTGGATCATGAGCCATTTTTACCCACACTAAACAATAAGATATAATATGAGTTAAATGGTGCAAGACTGTTGCAGGGTAATATCTACACTCAATTTATCTGCTGTTGTTAATCGGTAACGATAGCTTGATAAAGTGAATGTTAGCATTGTATTAGCTAGACTAACGCCTGTTATCAGGTTGCACAACTCTCAGCTTCATACTAATCGTATTTGTTTTTTTATTTCTTTAAACCACAAGTCAATATTAATTGGTAGTTTGTTGAACACACGTGGTAACATGTTACAACATCGTGCAAACACATTAGTAAATAAAAAAGTCCGCTTAGAAAGGTATTTTGCTATTCAGTTTTACATTTGAACTGGCATGTATTGTGATTGACTATAGGAGAAGCGTTAAATCAGTCTTGCACACTAGTTTGCGATGTATTAGGGCGAAATCTGTACAAACTTGCAGCTAAACGTGTTCTACGTTGTTAGATCTAACTGGACGAGGGGAACAATTAGGTTTGGTTGTGATCTAGTAAGTATACTATGTGAGCGAGCATCTATAATAGCACGGTGTCTGACAATCACCATGCATCAGTGTCTTTTTTTCCTTATGCATTTTGGCTGTTAGGCTGTTGCCCTTGATGAAAGTCTTCAACAAACTGACAATAGAAAGTCTTTGAGCCGTATGCATGTTAAAACGTATGGATTGGTTAGGCGTGATCATTTATAACACCTAGTTCATGCATTTCATTGAATCTTGGGCCAACTAACCACTGAAAACTCACATTTTAAATCCACCACTTTGAAGGACAGGACATTTTCAATTAGGATGGCCACTGAACTCCATGATGCCATATTCATGGCCAAACAGGAACGGCACAAAAATTTGTTCCTTAACTATAGAAATCTAAATAACTTTCCGGTGGAACTCTTGAAGGATGAAGGCCTCCAGTTTTTAGAGAGACTCTACATGAAAAGGAACTCTCTCACTACGCTGGTACATTATGCATTAATGTGGCTTTTATTCATTCTGACACACTTTTGCATTTATTCACTTCCTTACTGCTCATGCCCATCCCATGTTTGATTTATTTTGGTTATAAGCAACAAGCTAATATTTTCAGCATTTCTATCACAGATATTTAGCTAAGCGATTTATAGGAATACAATGTGTCGACATTGGCAAATAAGCTTATCTGTAAGGGTCTTATTTTCTATATTTTGGATAATTTGCATTCATAGCATTCAAAAGCATTAGCCTTATATGAAAAAGTCTGCTTGCTAATAAGCCCATGTTTTTTTCCCATCGAACGACCAAATATGTCGAAGAGACTTGGTCGCTTTAGTCTATATTTATTTAGGGAAAGTAATGTCATCAATGAACAGCATACCATTGATCACAGTCTATATATATTCATATTCTCTACCTTATCTTTTTCTTTCCCTCCCAAATTATCCTGTAGCCTGACAATCTTGGGCAAAAGCTTCCAAATCTTATTGAATTGTAAGTAATATTTAATTTGATTTGATGTATGAACTGTCATTACAAGCACGAATGCTGCTTAGGATACTTAGCACATAGGCTAGTATTAGTATGAAGAGACAGTCATGTATATTTAAAGTAAGTCCAGTTTTGGGGGTCACATCATTTCATGTAGCTATGCCTACTTAGTTTTGTATTTTGTCCAGTAGATGTCACTACAATAATGATAGATTATCTGTTAATGTGCTTTTTCAATCATTCAGATCTTTAAATATGTATTTGTGTTTGTATAGGTATTTACACTCCAACAACATAGTCATCGTTCCAGAAGGTAATGGGCTATCAGTATAATTTTGCACATTGCACTCTCAAAAAAACAAAAACAGTATATACTTTTTGCAAAACATTTTATAAAGAATCTTACATCACTTTTTTACACTTACATCAGTATTTTTGGTATTCATTTTGTGATCCATAATGCTAACTCAAATTCCTTGTTTATGTTAATCTACTTGCCAATAAACCTGATTTTGCATTTATAGAATGTTTTTAGTTCAAATTAACTATTACGATCTGAGATGGCAATTATGCAAAGCAAGCCAAGCTTTCTCTAGATCATAAAGCATGCCAAATACTGTATACCTATGTTAGAAGTCCTTCTCAATTAACAGTTCACAGCTCACTAATTATATTGAATCTTCCCTAAAGTCAGTCTGTAATTTTATATGTTAGTGTATACGGCATAGGGATTAGCGCAGAATATTAAGGGCCTCTGCATTTTGCTCCCTCCATGAATTTAATGTAATCTCTTGTCTGTCATCAGCTATTGGAAATTTAGGCAAACTCCAGTCTTTGGACTTGAGTGACAATGCTCTTCAAGTTCTTTGTCCAGCAATTGGCCGTTTAAGGTCTTTACGGCACCTGAGGCTGGCCAATAATCAATTGAAATATCTTCCCCCAGGTATGTCTCCTATGCCAGTGTTTAATATTTGTATATCTCTAGCCATTTATATGGAATCCAAACTTTTTGATTTTCCTATTCTTTGACCTGGGACAGTCATGTGCAGGGATGTCAGATGTTTCATTATTTCAGGAATTGCTGAAATCATTGTTTACAGGCTGAAAACTATCCATCCTTAATGCATGTAAATATTTTCTGAATGCAAGTAATTCTTTTGTTCAATATAGTCTGTGAGTGGTTCTCCTATGTAGTCTCCACTGTCTTTGAATGAGCTTTGCCAAGTCAACTAATTAAGACTTATGGTGGTATCCTTCTGTTGATCGTGGACTCCTTTTAAAATACATAAATGAATAGACAACATCCTTAAAATAGCTTTTGACTGTCTATACTATTATTGGGTTGTGTGTGACTAGCTGGCTTGGCACAAAGACTTGAAAATACTGGAACAGGATCCGACAACATCCACGTCCACTGGTACACCCCACACTCACTACTTTCCTAATTTAGCAACGGTGAATCTAGGTATTGGTAACAAAGGGCATGCTCTTAAATGTCAGTTAGACTCCCGAAGAGAGAGTGTCTGTTGCAGCCTGTTTTAATCAATTGACAGCTTGTCTGAATTCAGAGAGCGGTTTTTAGGCAGTGTGCTCGCGTGGATTTTGACTTAGCATTTCACCATACGGTAGATACCAAATATGTGTTTTTGGCAGAGCAACTCAATCTCTGTAGCCACTATGTATTGTCAGCTTGTATAGTCTTATTAAAAATTATTTATGAAATGACCCAAGTAGAGAAGTCCTGAAATCTATATGCTGTGAAGTGGCATTGAATTAAATGTCCTCTGCTGCAGTGTAAAAATTTAAATGTAATCTGTACCAGAAAGCAGGCAATATATGTTCCACCAGCAGAACATATTTCAGAAAAAAAATGATTGCCTTATTGCATTTTATTGATTCACTCCTAAGGTGACTTCTTATATTGGCTAAGGAATAGGAATGCAGTAACAAATACAGCACCAAACAATACATTTTAAGATATCTCTCAATTTAACTAAACAAGAAAGCCTGATTTCTTGTGATGTGTGAATTACCTTTTGTGACTAACCTCCTGAAGGTATTCATATTATATTGCATAGCGCTATTAACATAACATTAAATGTTGTTACAAAGTGTACTGTAGGATTGCTTGCAAGCATTCTGTCAAATTATTGCTCCCATCATAATGCTGTTTAGACAACCTATAAAGTCAAAGGGTTTTGTCAGTCAATATGTTTGATCAGTGTGATTGCCCAACTAATGCACCATATTTTATGGTACATGGGGGTTAGGCAACTCTTAGGCTACAAGCATAGAGAGGAACTTGATGCTCCAAATTCTATGTCAAAGATGTCAACCTCAAAGTATATTTCCCATAATAAACTGCTTCAGCCCGCCTATTTGCTAATTTCCACTCAGTTAATTATCTAATGTCCACGTGTGGTTATGTCGGCCCTATTGCTGCAGCTTTTTGTTACTACACTTTAGTAACATCTAATGGTCAGCAATGCATGGATTTTTTTTGCAATTGCAATTGCCACTGAACTTCATTGAATCTCCTGACCATAGCCACATTCTCAGTGAACAATTATTATTAAGAATTTAAATATATAACTGATTGAATTTCTCTGGGGGCCAAAGTATAAACAAGGTGACCTGCCTTAGATTTATTCCACCCTCACAGTTATCATGCTCATCTGAGCAAGTGCCCTAAGTTCGCAACTATGTTAATCACTTTTTTTCCATCAGCATTTTATGCCAACATATATCAGAATGAAGTGTTTCATACCATGCCTCTGATCCCTTTGTCCACCATCAAAAGAAACTGCTGCTTTCTTACCCCCACACAAATTCACACCTCCCGTACCTCTGTGGCCCTCATTAGTGTAGGTAATGAGCAGAGCTGGAGACTTTCAACGAGTCTCTGTGGATGTAGGCACTCCACATGGGTTAGAACGTGTCTCACTTATTGCAGAGTAGGAGCCCCTGCTGTGCTCTCTGTTTGATTTTCAACAGGGCTAGAGGGAAGTTAAATAGCCTTCCTTTCTTAAACCTGTTCCACGCATTTGTGTTGACTTCCTTCACCTTTTTACTAGGTAGTGGTGTGCACCCATAGGCATGTGGGTTTTGTCTTTAAACTATTTGTGTGTGTGAGTGAAAATCGGTCGATTTTGACATTACTGGGTTTTTGTCTGCTCCAGAGATCGGGGGGCTTCGAGAGCTGGAGACTCTGGACGTGTCCATGAACCTGTTGAGCTCCCTTCCCGAGAGGCTGCACCAGTGCCTGTCGCTTCAGTGCCTGACTGCCGACCGCAACAACCTGCGTTGTTTTCCTCGCCAGCTGTGCCAACTACCCAGCCTCAATGAGCTTTCCATGGCTGCCAACTGCCTGACATCGCTGCCCCTTGGTTAGTCTGGCACCAAAGTCTCCTGGTATCTGCATTGGTAATGCTTGATATTAGCAATGCTTTCCTACAAAGAATGGTTCTTTCAATGAGGCCTGGGCCTCTCCGAGGCCTTTGGAAAAAGGGAAGAAGTTAGGCAAAGCCCATAGAGTACCTCCCTCAACATCTGGTCCATATGAGGTTTTAAAAGTCTTTAGTGGCTGATATATCCATGTGAAGATATAACCTTTGTTTGGGGAATGCACCTATTATTGAAATATTGTATTCGTTAGACTAACAGTGTTAGTGATAGCTACAACAATGTGTAATTATGATCCATTCATTATTGGGTGATTACTGCAAATCTTTTCCCCCCATTATTTTGTCCCTCGTCTTGGCATTCTTTCTCCACCAGGGTGAGTTCAATACTACAGACATAGCTTTGTTCCCACACTGCCATGTGCGCAGCAAATGCTAATCTTGTGACGTCAGCCAAGCGCTTTGTGCGTAAGTGTGAATTTAGGAGGGTTCGCAAAGGCTTTGGCCCTATGAACTAACAACAGTCCCTGCTCGGTGGAAGTGAACCAGACTGACCTGCCACTCCCACAGAAAAACGACTTTTTGTTCTGGACCTGTGCGAATCTCAGCCCACCAAAGACACACTTTTGTCCTCCACTGTAAACTTTGTCAACTGTTATCTTCGGCTTACCCCAACCTTCCGACTAAAACGTGTTTCCATCGACAAGCTCTCCTTTGGCTCATACAAAATCTATATTTAATTGCTACAAATAGGCTGTCATTACAACCTCTTATTCAACTGCTTTGTTGATAAGTGTAAATTGGAGCATACGTGTAGATGAACTGGAGTAAGTTCGGCCTTTACCATCTATTTTATGAATTACCTGGCCTCAGCCTCTTCTTCCCTTGTTCCATGTCCTAAAACAGCCTTGCCCATCGCACCAATGCTAAAGCCTCTAGAAAGGGTGTAATGACCTGAGCCCGGTAGGTGGAATAAGATCATCAGTTGTTACCCAGGTAAAACTGCAAGTGCTATAAACCGGCATACTGTGAGGTCATCAATGCAAGGGGTGCACATACACACGCACATACCCTTCTGGAAGATGATAATGAGCCTTGCATGCTAATTTAGGCTTCAGGGGGAAGAAATGGGTTTCACCATGAGTGTGGGAGAGAAAAAGGGAGCGTGAGTGTGTGTTACCTCTGAGTTTCTCTACTAATTTCCTCTTCCTGCCCCCCCCCCCCATCTTCAAAGGCTCTCATATCTGTACATCGTTGCTAGAGGAACACTCAAGAATATCATCAACTCAAGTTTATATCAAGGACATCATGGGTTTCCACATTCAGCTACTTGGTTATGCAAGCCAATGCATCAATTGTGCAGGAGATGCTTGGAAAATAATTTTCCTCGTATGTCCATGATATTTCACCACTCAAGTGTTATCAACAGACCCAAAATAAAAAAATGGAGGACACTTAAGCAGATGGTAGAGAGAACTCAGTTCTCTTATTATGTTGAATAGTCAGCAATTAACCCATTGAACCATTTTTCTGTGACCATTTCAGATTTAGGGCGGTGCCGGGAGCTACAGTTTGTGTTTGTTGACAACAATGTCTACCTCAAGGGCCTTCCATCCTTCCTGTACAACAAAGTTATTGGCTGCAGCGGGTATGAAAATGGTTTCTTTATTTCCCTACACAAAGTGCCAAATTGATGCATGTGCAAATACCCTTTAACAGGGCTACAGTATAAGAACATGCATACACTCACAGACAAATTAAAAAACATGTATTGAGTAGTTTGTGTTTGTATGCAGGTGTGGTCTATCAACACAGGTGTCTGACAGCAAGAACTTATCCCAGGGAGAGTTGAGCGTTCCCCTACCTGCGGAGGTGAAGTCCGTAGGCTTGGAGTCAGAGAGAGTTATTCCCCTGGAGGAACTTGCCATTAGGGCCCTGCATCGATGTTACCGTCAGCCCCCGAAGGGTGAGAACACAAACAAGCCTATCCCTAACACATTTGTTCACAGTAAAGGGTCACAGTTATGCTGCTAGAAAGCTGTATAATTTCTGCCATAAGACTGCTCCTATTATTGCTGACTACTATTATCAAATGCTTTTTAAAAAATCCAATCACAGCATATATTAGTTTGTGCCAGCATGAGTCTGGCAAAGTGCCTTTTTTACTTACGGCCTCCTCCCACTCTAAACACACGTACGTATTCAACCACAACTCTATTGTGAAGAGCCACACCAGATATCCATTTTCCCTCGATGTTCCAGAGATGTTTTGCTTGCAGATTGTCTCAAGCCCAAATCTGGCAGTAATAGCTTCATCAGATGGCATAGTAGAGTTTTACTTTGTGCTAAACACCACACTGGACCTTGGGCTCTATCGCCTGGTGAAGACATTGAGTGGCACCACAATGAGAACAACCACAGGCATCCTTGTTAAAAGATATTGACCTCAAAATGTTGTAATTTCAGTCTGACTTGACTGTCTACAACTTCTAAAGAGACAGAATTGTATTGGATGCCAAATTAGAACTGTCTAAAAGTATATTGCTCATTGGTTTAAAAAATTCAAAATGTTCCAGTCATGTTTTATTTTCCCAGATTTGAAAATATTGATGCCAGTCCTACTTCCCAAGTGCCTGCTTGATCTCCTGCAGTGCCCCCTGGGCCACTGCCACCGCTGCAGCCAGCCGATGTTTACTATTGTCTACCCTAAGCTCTTCCCCCTGAGGGAGACGGCCCTGGCAGAGGTGCATCGCAGGTAAGAGCAAACATCACCCAACCGCCCGTAAATCTAGAGTTAGGAAACCGCGTGGAGTAACAAACACATGTGAGAAAATGTTTCGTTTGTGAACAGCACCTCTATTCACACATGTTTGCATATTTTTACGTGTAGCCTGCGAGTCATAGACCTCTTCAGAAACGCGTGCCTCCATTACATTAGAAATAGATTGCTCCTCTTATCTCACACGTTCCTCAGCATGTGTAACTTCTTAGTAAGATTGGTTCACACACTCGCATTAACAGTATCAAGTGGTATGCTTTTTCCCACCTTCCTGTTGAAGATCTAATTTAGCGCCTTTCTTTTTGCCATTGCTCAGAAACAGTCCATACCCAACTGTGCCGAATTCATCCTTTGAGTTTGGAACGTAAAGAAAAGTGTGTGCATTTACCACGCCCCCCTCCCCCTATGCTCCCTGCCGCTAAAGCGCTTGGTGCTGGCAGGAGGTGCTGGTTTGCAGGGACAGTCAGACTAATTGAAAGGGAAAGCTGCTCTGGCTGATTTGCTTTGACAGAGCTGTTACTCTGCCTCCGCCATGCTGAACCCCCCCCCCCCTTCACTGTCCACCCCCTCCCTCCCATGTGAGTTTGAGCTGTGGGAGTTCAGGTCTTTAAAATAGTAGTCCATGCAGGCATATGGGAGTGATGTGGAGTAGCTGCAAAAACACTGGGAGAGACCGTTTACATTTCTGTGCGGTTTTGTTCTCCTGATCGGATGCCTGTACATTGTGTGGATCCAGAATTAGCAGGACAATAACAATATTGAGGTTAGAAAGTTCAAAATTCACTTTGGACAACCCCATCCGTCCAGTCAACATTAATTTGTACTTGTATTATTTTGTGCTACCTTGTGCATGGATTATTTTTCTCATAGTCATAATTAAATTTGCCCAGTGTCTCATTTGTACTATACCCTTACAGTGCCCAGTATGTTCACAATTGCATGCTCTCACATGTATGTCTTGTATAAAAACAACAATTTTTAGAAGAAATGTGTATCGTTTATGAATCACCTTCTAATTAAATAGCTTTGTCCAATCTAAAGTGACGCAATACTGCCTTTAAATTATCGCTCATATCCTAGATAGTGCTATAATAGTGCTATAGCGTCTTTGAGTGTTTTGAAAAGTGCTTTATAAATATAATGTATTATTATTATTTGTTATTGTAAAGCTATAAAAAAAGGAAAAATTGTCGAATTACAATGTATATTCTCTTCTACAGAACAACAGTGAGTTTTGTGGCCTACTGTTGCTCCAGTCTTTGTGTCCGGACATTTGACCTCCAAGGATGATTCAGCAAGATGATTGCCTCAAACCCATTCCCACTCACCAGCTCCTGC